>VMDR010000271.1:259954-295263 GCA_007922815.1 Macrotus californicus | reverse complement strand
GGGGGGGGGGGGGGGGGGGGGGAGCCTGGGGCAGAGGACCAACGCACACATCGTCGGTAGCCTGGACGAGCACACTGAAAACCATTGTCCAGCTACTGTCCCCCCTCTAGAACTGCCCTTATTTCCTCTTGCCCCTTTCAACTGTCCTTTTAAAAAGTTTTAAACTGTATAAATGCCTTTCATACAACAGGGCTTAAAAAATAAAACTAGTTTTATGACAAAGGACACTAATATTACACATGCCCCAAGGCACCTACACAGCCCCTGTGAATGGGGGTGGCGCCAGGTCCTAACCTCCAGGTAAGACCAAATTTATTTTCCATGGTGCCAAAGGTGGGCTCTCCTACATTTTCCTTAGACCGCCTCCTCCAGCGGTCTAGTCTATAAAGAAAAAGGACCAAGGAAGTAGCTTTTGGAAAACAAAGCACTGAGGGTCCTAAGACACCATCTAAATGTAGCCAAATGTGACCATTGGGTCGCCAAAATCGACCTGTACCTGAAGCTAGTTGCCAAGTACCTGGAGGACAGCTGTGTGCCACAGGATCATGTAGCAGGTGGAGAATGCAGGCCCTCAGAAACCGCTGCCCATTGCTGTTAGGAGAGGCCAGATGGAATAATGCATACCACGTCTCAGGCCAGGCCGGGAGCATGAATGCACATCCAGGAGATTCAGGCGGCTTCTTGTGTCTGTAAGAAGCAGTCCACAGATCGGCGCACACCAGGCACAAAGTTCAGACACAGTATTTGGCCCTCGGGGGGATCGAGGGCTTTTGCATGGTCTCTGTGTTCTGTGTCAATGGTCCTGTGAGAAGACTAGCACAGGTCTGGCAAGGTTCCTCCTGCCTCTTCCTGTGTCCTCAGGAGGCTTGGCGAGCAGCTCTCCTACCTGGAAACCTCAAGGCTGGAGCTTCAGAGGCGCAGGATCCTGCAGGTGAGGTACCAGGAAGCCCCCAGCACTCCATATAGCATCAGAAATGTCATCACATTTGAGGTGGATAACCTGCCAAAAGTACACACTTTCTTCCCTTCCCCTGGAGTTAAGACAGGACTTCCATAGGAAATCCCTTTATTTTTCCTGGTAGAAATCCATGCAAAAATATGGGATAAGTCATTTCATACAAAAACAGCAGCAAAGAATAAAGTACCAATTCAATTGCAAGTGGCAACTCTGTCTGCTGTATTCTGCAAAAGGGCTTTTTTTTTTTTCCAGTTGAAATAATTTATAATAGTTTTCTCACTAATTGCCACTGGGAGCAGTACTTATTATACAATATAACTGCTAGAGTTGGCACTGATAACCCTCTACCGTGAACTAGATAATCTTCTACCCCTGGGGAAAGATGACAGACCTCTTGCAGCAAGCCTGCAATTTTCAAAGGTGTAAAAAAAGTTTAATAGCCCTTTCATTTGCCTTGTTGGCCTGAGCTTTTCCCTTCTGGTGAGCTCACTCCCGTTAGATCAGCTTTCGCAAAACTGCTGGCAGGTGTCTTCTCAACCAAACCTGGAAAGGTTTCACCTGGGGGAGAGGTTGCTGCCTCCCTCTCTGCTTCCCAGTCAGTGCACCAACCCAGGATTTCAGCATAAAACAAACATTAAAAGAGCACATGATCAAGTTCATTTAATTAATGCAAACTGACTACATAAACCGGTAGCCAAATGCATGAGAATGCAAAGTGAGCTCTTACGACTGGGGCCCATGCAATGCAGCGCTGCCTTAGCCCAAAAAGGATCACTCCACAATGCCTACTGCTTCATGTGAATACCTTCTGTCATTCAAATCTCTTTGAGATTAATGTGATAAACTGTACATTGCAGGTGCACTGAGCCTCAGCAGATCCTTCTAACTGCTCCAACTGAGAAAGGACAAATTTAAGAGCATTTTGAAAGAAGAGGTCTCTAGCTTTTTCCACTGTCGATCCATGGTCTGAATGCACGGGCTCACACCAATCAGGACACTCTGAGGGGGAGGAGACACACAAGCCCCTCCCACCCCAGTAGTCAGTCAGTTTCAGGTGCTTGGTCTGCAGAGGGAATGCTGGGGCTCACCAAGCTGAGTTCTTCGAGAGGCATCTGTCAGAGCGCCAGAGAGCCGGTTATGAGGTTTGCTCACACCCTGCAGGTTTCTCCCCACCTGGAACACTCAAGGTGAACACCCTGCAGTCTGCACAGAGGGCCATTTCCCGTGGGACAGTGACATCCCAGATTGCTGTCATTAAAAAAGAAGGGGGCTAAGGGGAGGGGGCAGGTGGTGACATACTACCTGTTTGCTCAAGCCACCAAAGCAGAAGCTGTTTCTTGCCCTTCAAACCGAGGCCAGAGGGCAAATGTGTTCAGCAGGCACAGCTGTTCATAAAATCCATCTCTGGGTTTGCTTTTGTGTTTTGGAGAACAGGTTGGTGCCACTTTGGTTGAGGCAGAAAAATTTCTTCTTCCTCGACAACAGTGAGTTGAGTTCTGATTTTCTCCACTTTCTACATGGCCATTTTACCCAAGCCCGCCCTCCCCGACCCGCCCCCTTCACACCCAATGTCTCTAAGACACACTGGAACAACGGATGCTTGGGGAGCCCATCTGGGTGAGGACCTTGTCAAGCCACTGCAAAGGCCCATTCAGGTGCAGCTCGATCCAGCAGGGGGTGCTGGTCACTGTCTGTCTCCTACAAGACATAGGGAAAGGAAAAAGAGTGGGAAATTTTTAAAACATCTGGAAAGACACACCGAAGTCAGTACACCTTTTCCTGCTTTGGTGACAGTCTTCTCCCCAGAGCCAGAGATAAGTCCTGCCTTGCTAGACCCTGAGTGGCTTAGAGGAACCTGCTGAATCTGCCATGCCAAACCCTTCCAACCAAGAAGACCTTTGAGTGAACCGGATTCTTGTGATGGGGAAGGAGATGGCCCTTCAAGAGTTAAACACAGGAGGTAAATTCCAGGGTGCCTCAGAGACCCACCAGTTGCTGTGACAGGCTCCTGACAGAGAACCCCCATCTTTCCTGAATGGGCACCTCGGTCCCCCAGCTCCAGACCCGGCCCAGCCCCAGCAGGCCACGATGACGTGTGTCTGTCTGATTGAGGGGTGTTTTTTACAAAGCGCCGACAGAGCCCGCATGCCGTCGGTTCCCAATGTGCTGATATAATTCCCATCTCTGGTCTTATTTTGGAAAATCTTACGAGCAGAGCGAGCCATGAAACAATTACTGGAAAAAACCAAGGCACACCACACGTTTCTTTTCCCCAAAGCACTTTGTCTAAATTCAGGCTGGTTGATGACGCAGCTCACAGGCGAGCTCCCAAAGGCCTCCACTGAGCAAAGGCTATCTGCTGAGGCCGGAGGTGCTGGTGCCAGCTGGAGGTGAGAGGCCTGGGCCCTGGGCCCTGCTTTCGGCCACCTCAGAGAGAAGGGATGAAACCTTACTCTCCTTGGCCCAAGAGGCAAAAGGAGGGCAAGGCTCTTCTGGGAAGGGGCCGCACCCACCAGTTAGGCCGCTCTGCGGTATGCCAGGTGGCAGTGCTGTGGTGGGCCGCACAGGACCAGCCGTGTTGGCACCTAGTCCTGCATGGTGATGCAGTGCCCCACACCCCCGAAAGGCCTCCACCACCAAGGGGCCTCTTCCCAGCACTTGAAGCAGAAAGAGGGCTGTGGTGCCATGGCAGGTCGAGGGCCGCTGGCTGGAGGGCACCGCCCTCCTTGCTTCCCCTCAGTGTCAGGCTAGAAGCGGGCTTGCCAACTCACCCTGGGTGCCCACCTGATCCCTGTGCCTGACTGTGGCCCTCAGGGCTGCAGTCTGAGTGTAAGAACAGCAAATGGACCTCCCCTTGGTTCTGTTCCACTGGGTCCATCTTTAAATATTTCCCTTCCCTTCTGAAAAAAATACTAATTTTCTAACCTTTCAACTCGTGTTCCCCAGGTGATTTCAGTCAGGGCTAAAAGGTGCACTAAAATGCCTGCTGGGTGAGGCCTTTGGGCCGGGGCTAACCTCCACAGGCCATGATAATTGTGCCATCAGTTCTCATGAGGTCTGACTCCTTAGTTGTTCGATCGGCCACTCGCCCTGGATTTCAGAGACCCCCACAGACCGAGGTGCTTTGTTCCCTGGCACCACGGGGTAGACGCAGAGAACGGCAGCTAAAAGACGGTAAATGCGAGAGGAGGATTTTACGGACCGAAATCCTCTAATGAGAATCTGATTTTCCATAAGTCATGCTCATCTGGATTTCATTATAAACGGTGGCCCAGAGCCAAGACTGAAATGGGTTTGGCTTGGGTGCAAAATGACTGGAAAACAAAATGAGTTCCAAACATCTGGAAAAATGAAGAGAAGGGGAGAGTAACTTGCAAGACGCTGGCTCCCGCGGACATGTGGGTACCTCCGCGTCTGCCCGGGGAGCTGGGGGCTAGGGGTGTGGGGGGCCCCGCCTGGAGCAGGAGGAGGAGCACACAGCCCTGTCTCTTAGGAAACTCCCGTCCAGGTGTGACAGAGAAGGGGCTGGATTCTCTAAGCCCAAACCAGAGCGGCCTGAGAGACTCGGCGGAGCAGACCAGGCCAAGCCTTCACCAGTGCTAGGTTTAAAACCATATCTGAAATTCTGAAAGACACTGTTTCTTTTTCTGAGCAAATCAACGTTGTTCCTTTATGACTACCCAAATCTCCTCCTCGTTGCCCTGCTTCTCAGTCAGTTAATGCTCTAGATGCTCAGGGTCACCTGAGTCAGAGATGGAACCACAGACGAGGGAAGGAACAAGGGGATGAAAGCCTGACTCCCTGGGGAGGGTCGTCCGAGACCCATCTGCCCAAAATGAACTGGGAGGAAGAAGCCAAAGGGCACGTCCTAGGTTCAGCCTTTCTACAGGCGATGTAATTTCGGGTAAGTCACTCTCCCTCCCTGGGCCTCAGTTCCCTCACCCATATAACAAGAATGATGCAATGTCCCCACCCAGTGTTGTGGTGAGGGTGACACGGAGCATGTGTGTGTGAGGCGCTGTGCCAACACTGCTCAGCTCTTCCTTATCTAGTGTGACTCTGCCCTCCAGCCTGCCCACTCGCAGCCTCTCTCTGATCCTTGGTCTGTGTTCTTCGGGCGAGAGCTGGCCTCGCTGGTCTCTGAGGAGCCCCCACTCTGCTGTCTGAGTCCCCTGCAGTCCCTGGGCCCCGGGCCATGCGGCCCCCCAGAGCTGACCTGTACTCTGCTCCCCAGCCTTTGACAAAGCTCATGCGGATGGTGCACATGCGTGTCAGCTGATAGACGGCCTCGAAGCCCTGGTTGACAGACTGCGCCAGGAGGGCAGCAAACTCCTGGTTGTTGAAGATCTTCAGGTTGCACCCTGCCAACAGAACAGAAATGCTGCTCGTGAGGACACAGGGCGGAAGTGTGCAGTGCTCCCCTCCGGGCTAATGCCATCCCTGGGTCGCCCGGGACGTCATAACCCACACGACTGAAGTGACACACATACTCCACACTCGGCACCATGCTAGGGACGGGCCCTCTCAGTCCCTGCCCTGGAAGCCACCGCCACCTCCACGGGCGGGCACAGCTGATATATGTGAAGGTTGGGGATTAAACACTGGCCCGCCAGCTCCAGCTCCTAGAGCTCTGAGGACACTGCAGAAGAGAGTGAAGTGGGCCACCAAGAACAAGGGGGATGACGGGGGGCGGGGGGCAGGGGGGGCCTTCCCTGGGCTAAGGGCCCAAGGCAGGACCTCCAGGGAACAGAGAAACAAAGAATCTGAGCCAGAATGCCCACAGCTGTATGGGATCTGGCTGACCACCCGGGGCTGAAGGACCACCTCGCCATTCGACAGAGGGAGCGCCGGCAGAGACCAGCTGGCTGAAGGGCTACTCAGGCTGCCGTTCCACCAGGCAGCTCATCGCAGGGGCCCAGGGCACCTGCCACCCAGGTCCTCTGGCGAATCCTCCTCACGTTGGGCCAGGAGGGAGTGAGGAATCCAGGCCACATTTTGGCCTGTGGACACAAGGCTGGGACGAGGTGACATTCACAGCAAAGTGAAGGTGCGGGTCTAACTCTCCAGGCAGTAAACTGGAGAGACAGGCGCCAATAAAGTTTATGACAAATCTCGTGTTTGAAGTCCTGCCGGCGGAGTGCCAGGAATGTGTCCACCAGAAAAATAAAGACAAAAGCACATGTTGCAAGCGCCCAAAAGGTGAGCTGGGGTGACCCTTATTAATGGGCCACCACTAGTCTTGCTGTGTGACTCTGGGTTGGTCCCTTTCTCTTTGTAAGCCTGTGTCTCCTTTACAAAATGAGGGGCTGGCCTCAGAGGACCTGAGCGCTCACACTCTGTGAGCTGACAACCACCACCCGAGCCAGCTCAGCCCTCACCGAAAAGATGGGGGGAGGGCTGGGGAAAGGAGTGGGCGCAACGCCAAGAATGCAACCCAGCTTCCTCTCCAGCTTTCTCCAAGGGGAAGTGGGGTGAGGTAGGGCTGAGGCAGGCTCCGGCCTGAGCTGAGCCAAGAATGGGTGAGCACTAGACTTGGGAGTCACACAGTCAAACCTGGGCTCGGCCACTTACTAGCTGGGTGTCCTTGTGCAGGTGGCTTTACCTCTCTAAACTGTGTCCTCAAGATGCCTCCTCACCTGAAGAGCCGGGATAACCGGAGAGGACCAAGAGCAGAGACAGAAATGTATTCTGTAGCCGCAGCCACACAATGCTCTGGAAACGCAGGGCACTGTTACCATTTCAAAGTGTCTGCTGTTCTTAATTTGACCCTGCCCATGGCCCACGGCTCTACTATCACCTGCTACTCAGCAGGCAGGAAGAGACAAGCCACACATGCATCACGGTCAACAGCCTGACCTGGGCCACACACGCTGCCAGCCAGGCACAGTCCACGCTTCACAGGCTGCGTGCCCCACGGCTTCATGCCATGTGAGAAGTGGGCTTTGGCTGGGGCTGTCCGCCCCAGTGTTCTTAGTAAAGAGGCCTTAGATGGGATCGGCCTCCTGTCGGGTCTTGCTCCCTAGGCCTGGCCCTGTCCAAGCCTCCATGTGGGGTACAGCCTGCCACTTCTTCTTGGAGTACAGGTGGGATTTATCAGCTCTCCTCAGAAAAGCCTCAATAGCCCCCCAGAATAAAAGTAGCACTTTTACATGCTTCCATGGCCTGCTCCCACCATGCTCTCTAAACATCTCTCCTGACTGCCTTCTGCACAGCCTCCTCCAGCCTAGGTGCCGTCCATACACACCCTGCCCTCCATCAGCTCAGCCTGGAAAGCCCCCGCAGTCCTCACCCCACCCTCACCATGGGCTTGTGCCTCTCCACGAATCTGTCCCAGTGGTTCAATGTATTTTTCCTCCTGGACTCACCTGATGCTTAGCACCTTCCCCTGTGTTAAATCCATTTGTGTCTCTGTCTTGTATACTTAGCTGGTGTGTGAGGTCTGTGGAGACAGCAGCAGGGCTTGCTGCATCTCTCCTTCCCCTACAGCACCGCATGCTGTGCATGTTTGTGGAAGGAAGGAAGGAAGGAAGGAAGGAAGGAAGGAAGGAAGGAAGGAAGGAAGGAAGGAAGGGGAGCGAGCTGCTTGAGCCTCTGTGCACATGGCATGGAGCAGGTACCCAGAGATCAAAGGCAGACCCGTCAGAGGTGTGTCTGCTCCCTGGAGGGTCAGGGAGAGCACAGTTATGGCACAGAGACGACCGAGGCAAAGCACCCCCAGGCTGGCAATGCACATCGGTGAGGAGAAAATGTCAGACAAAAACCTCTCCAGCAACCCAGGCATGCGCCGCGGGAAGAGGACCTCAGGGAAGGGGTGGGTGTAGAGTGTTACCTGGTGGGATCTTGCAGACAGTGGCCGGGTGCCAGCCGTAGCGCTGGTTACAGTTGGGGGACTGCACAAAGATGGCGCTGTCACTGAGGCACTCTGCGAAGACCTCCCCTCCGATGTAGTACAGCCGCACGCCCCGCCCTAGAGAGATTCGGGTCAGACCAGGCCAGGGGGCCAGCCCCAAGCAGTGGCCCTGGGGCCACCTGTGGTTAACAAAGGGGCAGAGCTACCGACGCTCCAAGTGACTAGTTCTTTCCAGCTTCACCAGGCACATGGGACCCAGAGCCCAAACCTAAACCCACACAGAGGGCATGGTGGGTGATGCTGTGTTCCTAAAACCAGAGGAGGCAGATGGCAGGAGGAAGAGCATGGCGTAGGACTCGGTGACAGTCTCTGCCACTGACTGGCCACGTGCCTCAGTCATCTTACTCCAAGCTCTGAGACTCAGTTCAGATGGGGACAATAATCCCACCTACCTCGCCTGGTGGTTGTGAGACACACAGTAAGTGCCTGCTAAGCGTTAGCTGTATTCTGCTGCTACCAGGTCCCCTCCCCTCCCAGATTCAGAAATTCATCCAGTAAATCTGCAGAGCATCTCCCGAGGCAGCAGATACCCCAGGAGCCCTTCACTGCAGGGGTGACTTAGTGTCACCCCCTGTACTTCTCTCCCCTCAATGCATTTTTCTGAAGCATTCCATAGGGTTATATCATTTTCTTCTCCTTCATCTCTTAAATGCACTCCAGATGGACAGAAATTATTTTTAAATTGGCTGTGCAATTCAAGCAGTTACGTAAACACTCTGACAATGATCTCCATGCAGCCAGGGGTGTTCCCTTCTCCCACACGAGAGGGGCTCAGTTCCCGCTTCCAGAGAGGAGTCCCAGAGGGCTGGAAAGCGGAACCCGGTTCTACCGGCGCAACATCGAGCAGGATGGAAACCGGGCAACAGACCAACAGGCCCCTGGAGGTTCGCCCCTGTCTCCTAATCCCACTACTGCCCCATCCCCTGCCTGCTCCCCATTTCTTGGTTCGGTGTTACAGGACAGACTCAGGGTGCCCAAGGAGGAACCTCTGTGTTATGTCCATCAAGAGTGGGAGGCAGAGGTGGGGGTGGGAAGCCCCAGACTAAAAGAACAAACATTTGTTTTGTTATGGCAATTTTTGAAATATTTTTAAAATACATACAAAAGCGTAAAGAGAATCAGTCACACCGAGGACAGTATCTTTTTTGAAGTAAAAAAATGGGGAGGCCATCTGGGAAGGACGTGGGCTCAGGGGTGGGGGCCTGTTTGTCACTGACTGGGTCCCACTTGCTGTCTGGTTCCTGCAGGGCTTGGCACCTTCTGGTTATCAGATTATTCCTTGGCAAATGAGCCCTACGGTCTAAATCGTGACCTTGCACTATGTTCTGGGTGTTGGAAGATAGAGCATCAGCAGCGGCGGTGTCCTAGCGGGGGACAGTTCCTCTCTCTCTACCTTGTATGAGTTTTCTGGAATAACCATAATCATGTATGCAATTAACAAGGAAAGGATCACACATCCAAGACTGACTACCTACGTACCCACCTATCAGTAATTTAAGGGCATATTTATTAAGACAAATGCGCATGTTGCCTTCTTATAGGTTTCCCTTTCTTGTTCCCTTAAGCGAACTGCTTTCCTCTGTGGCTTTCAAATGTCCAGAGATGATCTATCTGCGTCTCTGAGTGAGACACCCACGCGACCTGAACTCTATCTGTCAGGCCCCTAAACAAGACAGTACAAAATCTGGGTAGGTGGGGTGGAGGGAGTCCTCTCTGCAATTCCCAGCAAGAGGCGGAGCCTGGGGGGGGCGGGGTTTGGGTTCTGGATGCTAAACGGAGGCCCGTTGGGCGGGGAGAGGAGGGAAACGTGGCTGCCCCCGTCCCTTACCGATGTGCCTCCGCGTGAGCTCCACGGCAGCGTTCCTGTTGACATTGGAGAGCAGCCCGAGGCAGAAGCGCTCCGAGTTGGAGGGGTCGGTGAAGCCATCCACTGTCATGGATGGCTGCGAGGCGTGGAACGTCTCCCCGACGCGCTGGTTCAGCTCGTAGTAGGAGATGGAGCACCAGAAGGCAGGCTCGCAGTAGGTGACGGGCTGCAGGTCTGAGAGACAGGCCGGGCTGCTGAGTCGGGGGACCTCAGGCCCTGGCTCCTCCATGGGGTCCCCGTGGAGCTCCAGGAGACTGTTTCCCAACCTTCCCGTGGGTATTATAGTCCCCGCCCTCATGCTTTTTATTGTCTAAAACTTGCAGGATCCAATGGGACACAGGACGCAGGTGTTTGGAGAAATATTCCCCCAGGCCTGCCATACTTCACTGAGTTTTAGCTCACAGAGGCCCTGCCCCGCCTGGCCTGGCCTGGCCTGGCCTGGCCTTGGATTGAAGCAGTCTTCTGGGATGTGCTGGGCCAAACCCAGAGAGGGCTAGGCACCAACCGACACCCAGGCCAACCCATGGGCCAGGCCCAGTGTGCTCCCTGCAGCTGGGCCACCCCACCGCCTACCTGGTCACCCACCAGCCTCTTCCAAGGTCCCCTAAGTAACCCATGCCCCCAGAAGGGCTTTACACTTTTGGCTCTGCCTGGTCTTGGGCAAACTCCCAGCCTGACAATCAGCAGTGTCCAAGCCTTTAAAATGCTGCAGCCCAGGGGGCTCTACACAGTGCTCGGTGTCGGCGACCCCACGGGCACCAGGTGCTGTCTCCAGAGTAAACTGGGTCCACGCCTCTTACCACGGAAACTACCTTGTCTTCCTTCTCACAAGAAACAGAAGTTCCCCCTCATGTGACCCCACGTAACTCCCTAGCCTTCCAGTCATCTCCAGCCGCTCCGGGCTCCCCAGCAGCCCTGGCACCCAGTCCTCTTCCTGCTCACCTGGCACTATCTCTCGCCTGAGCGGGTCTGTCCTCTTAGCTCTGGGCCAGTGCTTGTCCCTCCTCACTTGCATCGGTGCCCTCTGTCCTACGGGACTCCCCAGTACCAGCTGCTTCTCTGTACTATACTGTTCCACCTGGGCTGGGAGCACCAAGTTCCGCCACATCTTGCTGTCTGCCTACTTGAATCCAGCCCGTTGGTTGGAGAATAAGGAGTCTCCTGCTCATTCTCACTCCTGTATCTCGGACCTCCAGCCTGGATCCCTCACTCTGGCTCTGACCTATCTTTGGAGCTGCCTGGTAACTTAGGTGTGTCTTTGTGGGAGCTGGTGGGAAGGACAGGAACAACTTGCCAGGCCAAGTCTCAGGACTGGCCTGAGACCCCTGCTTATTGCCTACCAGGCAGCTTTCCAGGGTGAGAACCCACCAGGAACCTCTGCTCACCAGACCTTGGAAAGTGTGTAAAGCCCAAGAGAGAAAAATCAGAAGCTGTTCTGCAAGGGGCCCGGGCGCCCCTTGCAGGGAAAGTGACCCTAATCACCTTCAGGGGTCTCCGCCCACGATCCCTTCTGAGGGCAGAGATAGCTAGCACGCATGGGAGGCTTGCAGACAGTGACCTGCATGCACGCTTGCACTCAACACACACCCAGAGAGTGTCTGCTAGAGGGTTAGGACACCTAGATCAGGCTTCTCAACCTTGGCATTATTGACAGTTTGGGCTAGACACCTCTTTGTTTGGGGAAGGGAGAATCTGTGCATTGTAGGGTTGTCAGCAGCATCCCAGGCCTCTGGGCACGAGATGCCAGCAGCATCCATCCATCTCCCTCTCCCAAGCTATGACAATAAGAAACGTCTCCAGACATTTCAAGATGTCTTCTAGAGGACAAATGGCCCCTGGTTAAAAACCATTGCCCTAGATGTTAACCAGGTCATGGAGCACAAGCTTTAAAGTTGGGGGGCCAGAGTTCACTCTGCTCTGGCATGGACCAGCTGTGTGACTGTGAGCAAAGCAGGTAAACTCTGGGTTTCAGCTTCCACATCCCCTGCCCCCAGCCACCGGAGTAGAGAATCTTTTCACCACCAGGGGCTATTTGGGGATAAACTGAGATAATTCCTATGAAGTGCAGAGCATGCATCAAACACTTCAGAAATGGTGATAACGACAATTATAATAACTGCTTATCTGAACTTGAGAACATCCTGCTCCTACTGCCCTCCATCACAAGAGGGGCAAAGCATCCTTGCCCCTTTCCTCTCTTCCAAGGGTGGGGCGAGGGAAGAGGAGGGAAGGCAGGAGATCTAAGCTGCTCAGCGGGGAATGGGGCATGATGGGGCAGGAGTGACAGTGGCCTGTGGCTTGTGCCCCTGAAGTTGAGTCGAGCCACGTCAGCCACATTCAGCTCAGGCTTTGCTGGATGCTTCAGCATTCCAATGAGATAAGCTATACTCTAAACAATGCAGTCACTAAAATGTGAGCTATGTTGCTTTGGAAACGTCAAGAAATAAATAAATCCAAGTGCAATTGAAGCATTCAAAGTGGTTGGGCAACACGTCAGGGCTAGAGGTACAGGGGAAGTGCTGCAGGTTACCACTGCCCACAGGCAGGCTCTGCTGATCATGCTGTGTGACCTTGGGGGTGTGACCCCCCTCTCTGGCCTCAGTTTCCCTGTCTGAACAGTGTCTGCAGTGCACTAGAAGTCATCTAAGGCAGACCACCTAGGCCACTGTGCTTCTGGCATGAGTCAGCCTTAGGTGCAGCTGAGGCTGATCTGGTCTGGCAATGGCTCCCCTGGCCAAGTGCAGAACTGAACAGAGTCCTCTCCCCAGATTATAAACCCTTGTCCAGAATCCCCTGGGCTTGTCCCAAGCAGAAGAAAGACAGCTAGTCCCCAGGAACACTGACACAGCCCACCTACCAAAAGCCATTGGGCCACCCATCAGGTGACCTGGTGCTAAGACCTCACTCTGGAGAAGGGGGTTCAAGGTGTCCCAGAATCACAGAGGGGCTTGGGACCCTCCCAAGCAGATCTGAGCCCTTATCCAAACATCTCTGCAACTCGCAGACACACACTGGATGCGGGAGTTGACACGTAGCTACGCAGATGCCGGTTCGAAGGAGCAGTACAGTCAGGCCAAGTCTGTCTGAAAGCAGCCATTTCAGACAGCACTGTTTGGACGAGCTGACCTGCAGTCAGAGCCGGAGCTGCACTCCCAGCCACACATTTATTATTCTCTGCAAACAATGGGAAGCCAGCCCTGCCTTGCACCCGTCCACCTCCCGTCACCCCGCAGCTGTTTCTTCAAGGCGCTGCTGCAAGAGGAGCTACAGGCCCAAGAGCACGGTCACCACCCGGGTTGTACCTCGCATGGTACTTTATTTTTAACCTTCACACATGCATCATTTCTCTCCCACCATACGACTTATCCATGCCATGGGTAAGTACAAGAGAAACAAAAAGCCAGGATCCTGGAAAAGAGAAGGCCATCGCTGGGATAACCATGAGATCATAGCCACTGAAAGAACCCTCACCTTGGCTCTGCGCTTCCTCGCAGACGAGGCACAAAGGGAGCAGAATATGCTACAATTCTCGAGCTGGTGGACAGATAATTCTTACTAGTTCTGCAGGGGAAGCAAAGCTTGTCCTAGCACTAACTCTTAGCAGAAGTCTGTCAGGTGGTAACCCCTCCCCCACGTCAATCAAGCCAGCCTGCCCTGGTTTTGAGAGTTTCCCAACAAGAGCAGCAAGGATTCTACATAAGGTTCCTTCTTCAAAAGAACCTGAAGACGTGCCTTTCAAGGCTACTCTGGGAAGATGACTCTACAGGGGAGAAAGGCTTTGCTTCTGCAGGCCAAGGACTTGGCACACCTGGAATGGTAGATGATGGCGTGTGCCCAAGGCCCTCCCTTCAAACAGCCCTGCTCCTGGCCAAGCTGCTGAGTCTGTGCTAATCTCTGTTCCTGGAGCAGAGGTGTTAGAGATGCAGGAACCTCCAGCCTCAGCCGTCCGCGGGCCCCCGCCCCCACCAGTGTGGTGTCGGCCAGACTTCTCGAGTGGCATGGGGCACTTAATTCATGACTGGCCCCCCGCCAGCCTTACACATTGGCTGGCTTCAGTTTTGAGCCCTATTCCAAACTGGCATAGACTTTCTGTTTTGTTTAAGGAAAAGAAAACAGAATAAAACCCAGAAGGCAACACTTGGATTAAGGGATGCCTATTAAAAACATGTGCAAGAAACCCAAATCCGGTAAAGGAAGGGGGGGGAGCCAGAGGGGAAATTAACTTTCTACTATAAATCAAAAGCAGGGAGCGGGCAAAGGCCAGGAGCACGACGCTGCAAGGCCAAAGGGCAAACCTGAATGGGCTGGCTTCCTCTGGGACCTCCTCCCTCGGTCCAGGGGGCTCCACATTCCGATCCCCCTGTGCCTTCATGCTGCATCTCTCAGGCCGTGCTGTTCCCTCTGCCTGGGCTGCCCATCCCCAGCCTTTAAGGCCCAGCTCCCGTGGCTGTGAAGCACTGCCCGACCCCTCCGTGCAGAGAGGGCCCCTTGTGTCTGAGCTACCTGTGCACCGGAGGGTTATACTGCCTTTGGACCCAGGCCAGCTGTGTCCCAGCATCTGGGGCACCAATCCCAACCTACCTCACTAAGGATGAGGGCAACGCACTGACATGTACCCAGAAGGAACCCCATGCCCTTTCAGCCTAGGACCAGCTTACTGAGACCAAGACCAGTGGGAAAGTCTTAGAGCCCGACCCTCGGGATTGTGAGAGTGCAGCTGGCAGCTGAGTTCCTGTCATTACAAAGCCTCATGCAGCAGCACAAAGATACCTGGAACTGGCCCCCGTCCTGTAACCTGGACCCCTGTCCTCTGTCAGGGGCCTGGGGTCTTCCCGCTGCCCTGCCACCCGGCCCCTCTCTCCTGGTAGGAGAGGGGCACCCTCTGCCCAAGGCACTCAAAAACCATCACTCCCTTAAATTCCAGCTCAGCTGCTGCTCCAGGACACTCCCTGGTACCTCATTTCCCTTGGTCAAGGCCCATCCCGATGTCTCACTTTAAAGCAGAGAACAACTTACTCACCAGCAGGACCCAGCTCGTTACCGTTTTCCTTCCCCTCCATCTCCCTCCTCCCTCCCCTCCATCTGCCCCAACCCTTCTTAAATGCTCAGGAAATTCCAGATGACTCACCGAGCACGGTGTGTAATAACAGGAACATCACCTGCTCACATCCCTTCCCTAAAAAACAAAGCCCTGGGGTCTCCCTGAGCCTCTGGCAGGAGGCTGAGCTGGCTCTCAATCATACATGGGGGCTCCCGCGAGTCACCCGAGATGACTTAACTGTGGCAGGAGGCCCAACCTTTTGCCTGGAGTGGGGAGGAAATGAAGAAGGAGCCAGATGTCCTATGCTTTGTTTCTTTTTGTATAACAATTTCTTTACAGGAAATAAACAGATGTCTTGAGATGTCCCCATCTCTCCCTAGGAAGAACTCACTGTGTGCCTGTCATTATCCTACCCTTTGGGACACGCTGGCCAGGAAGGAGAAATCCAGAGGCCGCTTCTGCATGCTCCTTCCCCGCCCTCACGCTTATTTGCCCTTCAGCCCATTGTTGACTGACTTAAGCCCCTACCTCTTTCCACACCCGCTCTCCAAAGGATGTCCTTGGACCCCTGACGTCAAACTCCAGGCCTCTTCTTATACCTCATTTTGCATCTCTGCAGGACCTCTGTAGCACCTCCCTCCCCTCCAGCTGCTGTGGTTCCATCTTCCACCTGACCCTCAGCCTCTCCCTCAACCCTGTCCCTCCCTCAAGGGGTCCCCCATTGGTCTGTCTTTGGCTCTTCTTCCTTCTTGAGCTGGGTCTCCCTCTCTGCTGAATTCAACCACTTGCAAGACTTGAACTGAACCCTCATCAGTGTTTCCAAAGTCAGATCTCTGGATGGTCCGTGGGATGATAAGACAAGGGTGATCAAATGATGGTCAGATCCATGGGAGGGAGAAAAGCAGATCAAACAGGCCTCCTTTCTGCAGGACTTCTCAGAGGCTCAACTGTGCCAGTGCCTCGGAGGCCCCATGAAAGGGTGCATATGTTCAGTGCAGGCTTTCTGGTCCCACTTGATGACAGAATGCTGTCTCTCTGACCTCACTGTGGGAAAGGCTGCCGCATGTGCTAATGGCTTCCAAATCTGCACCTTCGACATTGACCTCTCTCCTAACTGCCCAGCTGCTGCCTGGACACATTAAGCAAAGGCTGCTCACTGTCATCTTCCAGCCCAAATCCACCCCACCTCCTGGGTGCCCTGACTCAGTGACGAGGTCTCGCCAGCTAAAGCTGGTCAAAGGTCCTCTCCTAGCCCCGCTGCCGTGTGTCTAAAGCATCCACCTCAGCCTCCTCTGGTGCAACAGCTAACCGGGGATTTTTGTTTTCTTGGGTTTTGAGGGAGGGGCCTCTAGTAATTTCTCCTAGAATTTAAATTCCATCCAGTGCAGCCAGATTAATCTTTAGGAAGCTATCATCAGATAACCTCACCTCCATCACCAAAACCCACCACAGACTTTATTCTGCAGGCAAGACCGGGCTAGACAAGCATGGCCTTCAGGGGTCTAGTCTTGGCACCCTGCCAGCCCTCCCAGCCTCTTCTCTGCATGTGCCTCTCGACAGGCCAAGCAACCACAACACCAGCTGTCCTTAGAGCTCAGCCCGGCCTCGTGTGCCATCCCTTCCATCGGCAATGTCCTTCCTTCCTTCTCTGCCTCAGTACCCTACTTGTGGGTCCCTCAGTGTCCAGCTCACACATGTGGCCACAGCTCTAAGGTCTTCCCATCCCATCCAGCACCTTCCTCCTTGGCACATACAGTTGACCCCTCCTCTGTGCGCGCTCCCTTGGCATCTGGCACAATGCATCACAGGCAGACACGGACACTTCCCACCCCTCCACCAGACTTTGAATCCTAAGTGTCATCCCCAGCTCTGGACCCCCAGAGCTAGTACATACTGGGAACTCAGCCAATGTTGACTAAATGGGTTAATACATAAGAGACATGGGCAAGCCTGTCCCCACTAGAATACGACCATTACCTCCTCTGACCCCTCAGGGTGCTTCATCTGCACCTACTTCTTGTTTTACACTTATGTGCAGCCCTGCCCTGTTTATCCCAACAAGGCCATAAGTACCTTGATGGCAGGGTCTGTGAGCCCTCTTTGAATCCCCCTAACCTGGACTGGCACCCAACCCACTAGGTAGGAAGTGCCTGGGGAATGAATGAATGAGGAAGAGACAGGTAAGTGGGCAGGGTTCCCACCCAGGGACCACATGGGACATAGTGTTGAATCTGACATTTGTCCCCAACTATAAGGTAATAAGTGTCCTTCTTGAGCCTCCTTCTTCTGACTAAGGTGGTGGGGCGGGGGGCGGGGAAGGAGCTGGTCTACATGACCCAGCAAAGCACTGCCCTGTGGCAGACAGGAGCACATGCTCTGAATCCTGAAGCCAGCTTCCCCATATACTAGCCGTGTGACTTGAGACAAGTGAGTTAAGCAGTCTGCTCCTTGTTTTCCTAATCTGTAAAATGAAAGATTATAATGCACTAGCTTATACAGTTGTTATGAAGATTGGCATGAAACACCCATCAGAATTCAGTGAACAGTAAGTTCCCAGGAAAGGCTTGCCATCATCATCATGGTCACGTGCTCCCCTTCCAGCTACAGTGCCAGCAGTCCATGTGATTTTACGGGCAGAATGAAGCCACTCGTTGTGAAGGGGTGAAGGTGGGGGTGCAAGGGCTCGTCTATCAGAGGAAGCCAGGCCTGTCAGCGCCTGTGTCTCACCATGAGTCCTAACTCTGACTCGTCCCCCCATTCAGATCTTCCCAGCAGAGTGGCGCCCACTCATTGCCTGCCAAGCTCGGAGGCTCTTCCTGCCTTGGGAAGAAATGACCTAAGAATTCTCGACCCTCAGACAAGGGACCTGAGAAATGGGGCAGCGGGGTGGGAGAAATGTGTCAATAGGGCACTCTGCCTTGGGTCCAAGTTCAAGATCCATTCTGTCATCCTAGACCACACAATCCAGAGGGGAATTCACAGCAAACTGCCACCTGGGGCAGCTATCAGTCTGAATCACTGAGTCAGGCAGTGGGGTTTCAAAGGCGAGCCTGCTCTGAGGTCCATGGAGTACAAGTGCGGCCATGGCCATGGTGAGGTGAAATTAAATCCAAACCAGCCAACCTCAAAGGCCAAAGCCCAAAGTCAAGTTCATAACCGTGGCCTTTAATTTCTCAAGTGTTAACACAGTTTCTAGCCTTCAGGGTTTGTTTTTAATAATGCAATCAGTGCTTTCACATTGAATTTGACCTTCCCTTTGCAAAGCCCAGCACTCACAGTGGTATTATTTTACAAAGATGTTAAAACAGATCTCCCAAACTCACATTTCTCACTGCCCATTTGTCAGCCTACATTACAGGGTTTTCAGGCAACTCCCAGTGTCCCAAAGGATGACTTTCTTCATCTGATCCTATCGGTCAAGGACTGGAAACAACTGGAAACAAGAGACAGGCCAATCCCCTCTAATTCACCAAGCTTGGCTATTAACTATTTCTTTTCCTCAGCCACACATTAAGCCCCAGGAATAAAGGCCAAAACAAAATCAAACTCACATTCTTCTAAAACTATCAGACAGGCACATGAGACATTCCCTTCGATAAAAGTGGAACAGACGTCTCACTTGTTTCGAGCCCTCCTGCAGGTCCCACACTGGAGCTGAGGTTTGCTCTGGAGCAGCAGAAAAGCAAGTGTCAGAAAAACGGACCCAGAAGTCCAACGACTGGGGGCAGAGTGTGGAAATGAGGGTCCAGTTGCTCCACAACATCATCAGCTAATGCAAAATTCCTGAGGCACCGTAACACAGAACTGTGTTTACAAGAACACATAAAGAGGAGAAAAAAGGGGAAAAATAGACATGCACTGAGATCTCAATGGAAGACACAAACATACAGCTTGACCCACAGGCATCAGAAAGACTGCGATGAGACAAAAACAGTGGGTTTGGGTGAAAAGATTGTGGGCAATTTTGCTTTCCCCCCAAAGTTCCTTATACGTGGCTGTTTTGAATAAAAACTACATCATTGTAAGATGGAAATGCTGAGATAAGACCAGATAAAATCTGGAACAAGTCTACAACAGTCGGGGGCTGGAGTCTGCCACCCATAGCTTTGCATCCAAACACACACACACACACACACACACACACACACACACACGCTCGGCTGACTGCGGTGGGGAGGGGGACCCCCCACCACCACCCTGGCTTCTGAGCAGAGGACTGGGAAACTTACTCACTCATGTCTAACCACCACCCAGGGGAACACACACCCAGCCTGGGGCTGCCTTTCCTGACACCACTGTCCCCAGGTTTCCTGTTCTGGGGGTGACTCTAGGATCCCTGTAACCACAAAACTGATGAGCTGAACTGGTCTGTGGTGGGGGCTTGGGGGTAGAGCCTCACCTTCAGGACCCCTCCCCACACCGGCCACCTGCCAGGGCTGCAGGTAGAGGGAATGTATGGTCATCCAGACAAGCAGACACTTACCCAGGTTACTGTGTGCTGGGGACATCGGATTCGGGGATAAGTTTGGAGAACCTGAGGGGTGAGACACAGGTGTAAGATTTCATAAAAGACTCTTGGCCGGAGAACCCAATTACTGATGTCAAGGTGGGACAGCTCAGTGCAGCAGAAAGAAACCCTGGGCTGAGGCTCCAAGCCCAGGGGAAGGCCCAATGCCCTCCTTGCCTGCACTTTGCCTCCACACGCTCCAGGTCACTTCCCCTGTGGAACACACACATGGAGGAGCGGATGATGTCCAGGTCTCTGCCATGACTTGGCAGACTGATGCTCTTCACCAGGACCCACGGCACGGGGGCGCCGAGTTCCCATCTAGGGAGCTGACCTACGCCGCACCCGCCTGTCCCGTTAACTGTGCTGCCAAGAAAATGAGAGGGGCCAGGAAGGCCCCCTCCCCAGCTGCTCAAAGACCCAGGCAGCAAAGGCCAGCCCTCCCATACAGGTGGGGCCTGGTGGCCCAGACATCACTGTCACTGCTCTCAGGGGCTCAGAAACCTGAAAACACCCTTCCAGCCCTTTCCCCAGGCTTCGGGAAACTCACCGAGCTGCCACAGCAATCTCACACCTCAGTGACCAGACTGACTTTTTATGTGGGACATGATGCCATATGTGACCAAGAGTCCGAAATTCTCTACCCATTTCTTCCCTTCCCACTCCATTACCTCTCTCCACCCCTCACTTCCAGAAAACAAACAAGCAAAAACAAAAAACCACGTGGCATCAACCTTCCAAAAACCCCAGTAACTGCCTTCACACAGAGCACATTGGAAATATCCCTTCTTTGTCCCTGCACCCACGGGGCTCTGGAGAGCTATCCATTTATTAACAGCCTTGTGGGGCTGGTTCCACCCTGAAACCCACCAGTCCTCAGAGCCGGGCCTTACACATACGTTGTTTTGAGCTGTGAATGGGTCTCTTCCTGCTCTTGCCTCCAGTTTCTTTTTCTCCCCCAGCACCAATCCACTGGAGAGATGGAAGAGTCCCCCAAAGGCAGAGCTTCTGAATTGGGTCTGGACATGACCCCGTGCATTAGCTGTGGGACCTTGGTAAAGGAGTTCAACTCTCTGAGCCCTGACTTTTCCCCTTAGGCATAAATTGGAAATAATACCATCTATATTGTATGATTTGTAGAAATGTGATTTCATGCATATAAAAGTGCCTACACCATCACTGGCTGGCACATAGTATGCACTAAATAAACATCAGTTTCCTATTTTGTGGCAGCTCATGAACACCCAGGAAAGCTGTGGGACCTCCCCAGTGATCTGAAGAGACGTGTGTGTGTGTGTGTGACTGAGGGAAGACACAGAGCTGAACAAGGTGATCCTCAGGCTCCAGCTGGGATGCCACCACATTCCAGCTGTGCAAGAGCAACTGGACTGGTTTCCAAAGGGACGACTTTGAGTGAAGAATGCGGAATAAACAGGAGATCCCACCCCATCACCTACAGGCTGCCTGGGGCCCACAAAAGCCAATGTCTACTTTCACTAAATTGCTAATGGTCACAACGGGACTCTGCAAGCACACTCACAGGAGGAGAGGATGAAGGGAGAGGGAACAAAGAAAGTGGGGCAGAAAGGAGGGGTAGGAGGGGGTGAGACGGCAGCTGCTTAGCCCAGATACACACCCTTCCCTTTGGTTCGTTTCCTTTAAAACAGTCCTCATTCCACAAACATGAAGAGCAGCAAGGAGGGAAGAGAGAAGGGAGAGGGAGAACTGTAGCATCTGGGGAGATGCTACTTAGCTGGCCTGCCTCCCATGCCAGCATTTAATGGCTGCAAGCTTGCCACGGCCACTTGGCAATGGATGCAGGCAAGTCTTCAGAGCATTCCAGCTGGGTTCACACTGTCAGCCACTCATCCAGAGGGCGTGTTTGGGGGTGGGCAGTGCTAGGCCCCAAAGCGCCATGATGCCCAGGCTAGGTATCAAGCAACTGCATGTTACAATGAACATGTGAGTCGCTTTCATCCACCTTTCGGAAACTGCACACTCCCTTTTGGGCTGTGTGCGAGGCAGGCGCTGTGCTGCATGCAGCGGCTCTGTGGGCACAAGGCATGCTTGTCGTCCTCGGGACAGGACATCTGCTTGGCTCCCTCCTCCTCGCCCAGCCACACACAGTGCAGAGCACATCCCATGTGGCAGCTGGGGGCCAATGCAAGAAACTGCTGGTTTGGAGTCAATGTGGTCCCATGATAAACGACACGGGGACATCTGGAGATGTGCTTGGAGGTACCTGGGCTGGGTCCCTCACAGTAGGAACACACAGATCACATTTGTTCACCACACAAAAACAGATGCTTCAGAGGCCTCCACTGGCCAATAGCAAAGACCTTCCCTCCACCTGGACTCTCTGGAACTATTTCTGGTGATAAAGCCCACCCTCCACCCTCCTGCCAGCTGCATCCCACCAAGGCGCAGATTCTGCTCGGCTCCCCATCAGCTTCCGGCCACACTTGAAGTCTTCAGTGACATGCTCCCCTGTCTCTCCCCACTCTGGGGGAGTCGGCTCTGGTCACACTGAGTCTCACTGTCCCCAGAATGTCCCTGGCTCTCCTGCCCTTGCCCCTGTGACTGCCAGGCACAGCCTTTGCTGGACCTGATGGCCTGGCTGACACCTACACAGCTCCTAAACTCCACCCAAGAAAAGCCTACACTGCAAGGTACTGCTCTGTCCCCAACACCTCCTCTCCAGGCTGGGTGAGGTGGCCTGGCTCTGTGCCCCGGATGCTGTGTGGCATGTTCCATCAGGGAACGTATGTGACGCACAGTAACTGCTGCTTGTCCTGTCAGTCTCCCCACGACTGTGTGCGGGTTCCTCCTCTACCCTGAGTACCTGGTATAGAGCAGTTGCTCTATAAATACTGGGGAGGGGGAGGGGCAGGAGGAGGGAGGGCAGGCACTCAGGGTTAAGAGCACGTCCCTGCAAGATTCTGACCTGCGTCCATGCTGTGGTTCATCTGGTGGTCACTGGTCTCTCCATCTTCACTCAGGTAGCCAGGGGGTGGGGTTTCTGGGAACCAGGAGGAAAGTGGTTCATTAAACAGCCTGCACAGCTTGGAGAGAGACCTTTTGCAAACACATCACATCCCTATGCTGGTAGCAGGGGCTGGAGGAATGAACCATGGGCCTCAAAGCAGGGATGTGGCTCCTGGGTCCTGCCATCCTCATGCCCTTCCACCTCTAGGACGCACCCCCCCTGCCCCAGCCCATCATTACCTCATTATCGCCTTTGTTCAAACCATTAGACTCCCAAGTCTGACATGCCTGTTTCTAGAGCCTCTGCCAGGCTAACTTTCCCCCATCCTTCAAGGTCAGATTTAAGACCACACTGCCAGGGAGGCTGCTGACTTGCTTCAGCCTTGCCCACCTCTGTCCCTAAAGGCCGACCGCCTCAAACTCCACTGGCCTTGTTATTTGTTGTCTCTTTAAGAGGTGTCTTAGCTTCCCAAGTGGGTTCCAGTTCAACGCCAACAGAGACTGATCTATTTCTCTGAATGACCCCCAGATCCTGACTTAGCTCTCTAAGGTTCACTGGATGAACAAAGTGGGTGAGCTGCCCCCAGAGACCAGTGCCACCTGCACAGGATCGGGAAAGGATGAGCCTGTGAGTCCAGTGTCTCCTTAACGTTGTGACCCATGTGCACAGGCCTGTGGTCAATCTCAGCTCAGTAAATTCGCTCAGGGGAAAGGCTCGTCCAAATCAGAGCACTCCGAGCAGATTGTGGTGTGGTTACTGCAGGCAGCCTCTGTCCCTGTGAGGTGACTAGCCCCAGGGCTGCCGAGCAGTTTCCCTGGACTCTGAGAGTGCTGCTGGTTCACACATTATTTCCATGTAAGTGAGGGGCTTCTAAAAACATCTGCACGCTTTAACAGTGGAGCCCACTTCTCCTTGTGGAGAAGAAACTTGAATTGGGCCTCACCCCCACCCAGGCTGTGACTGCTCAGCAGGCGGACTTGCAGGCCAGCTCTCTGTGCTCACTGCCCAGCCCTGACTCAGAGGCCCCCAACTGTCTCTGCAGCCCCCGACTGTCAGGGATCCTGCCTGAACTTCAACCCTGGCTTCAGGGCAGTGAGAGGAACACAGTGTTGCTATTTCCGTTTCCAAAATAAAGGACTGTGCTGAGGCCGGGAGGAAGGGTCAGGCCGCCACTCCTCTGTGCCAAGAACAGCATCATTAGTAAGTGAGGAGCAAGGCCAAGGGTCCTCTCCCAACAGAGATGCGGTTCTGAGCCAGGGGCCAGCTCTGTGTGCACAGAGAGCGTGACGGGGAGGGCCAAGGGGGCTGAGGGCGGAGCCGTGGGACTGATGTCCCCAGGCCAGCCTGCACTGCCAGGGACCTACCTGGAATATTGCTCTGTGGCTCGATGCCCGCGGGGAAGTTAGTGTTTTCGGGGATGGAATGGCTGTAGTCGTCCAGCGGGGGGAACTCGGCCGGGATCTCTGTATGGCGTGGCACCAACACAGGAGGTAGAACTGTCCGGAGGAGACGGAGCAGAGGTGGGTTGGCGTCAATGCTCGGCTGCACCAAAGCCCCTGCACCCCCAAATGCACTGCAGACCCTCTCTCAGGCAGAGGAGGGAGGAGAAAGAGGGGGCTAGGGGAGTCAAGGAGCATACCTGGGGTCTCTACTCTCTGGTAGTGGTAGGGATTCACACAGACCTCGTCCTTCTTCATGTTGAAAGCGAACTCACACAGCTCCATGGCCCGCAGCTCATGGTGGCTGTGCAGGTCGGGCCACCGCCACAGGCGGCAATAGATGACATGGGGGAGCCCCTTCCGATGGGATACCTGCAGTCGGCCATCCAGGGACCTGCCGGGATGGGGGGGAACAACAAAAGACAGTGAAGTGGACTTGGCTTGTCTTCTCCTAAGTTCTGCCTGCTGCTCCTAGTGAGCTTGCTGGCAGAGACTCAGAAAGCCCGCCCCACCCCGGCTCCTCTCTCTCAGACGCAGAGAGCCTGGAGATCAGAGAACCGCTAACTGTTAGTGCTGGACGGGGTCCCAGAAGAACACAGCGGCCCACCAAGGAAGGCCCAGGCCTCCCTGGGGCTGGTAGAGTGGGCCTGGAGCCCTCCAGGGCCTGGGGAGAGTTCTCCTCCCCCACCCACCCCCATAGAAAAGGGATGGCATTTGAATCATGGTCTGAACAGGTCCACGAGCCAGGTGGAGGTGGGCGGGGCAGGCAGGGCTGAGCAAGAAAGTGAGCTCTTTAGGTGCAAATGTGAGGACCGCAGTGACTCTGAGAAGGTGACAAAGCACACAGGTCATCTCCACTTGCTCTCAACACTCACACATTAGAAAACAAGAGAGAAAAAAACCAAACGTCTTTTCTGGGTGGTATTTGCGGCAAGGCAGGGAGGGGAAAAGGGACACTAAGGGGACTTTTAAGTGGTAATAGCCTACACTGCAGACCCCTCAGGAGTCCCTTTCAGTTGGAGGCTTGGTTGTAGGTGGACCAGGTGTCACTGCAGGGTCATGCATGGGCTGAGCAGGAGCCGAGCCAGCAGCTCCACACCATGCTTAGTTCTGCCACTGTCCCCAGCCTGGGTGGGCCGAACACTCTGCAAATGGCAGTGTCCTGTCCTTGTGCAAGCCATGTCTTCTGTGGTGACTTGGCTTCCAAGCAGCTATGACCCTTATCCCTCTGGCCAGGCCAAAGTGTGGTCCCTGGACCAGCAGGGTGGGCTCACAGAAGCCCATTTAAAAGGCAGAGCCTACCCCAACCTCCTAAATCAGAATCGTGCTTTTCGTAAAATCCCAGGCGACTGCACGACAGGCAGGCTGCAGCAGCAGACAGCACATAGCCCTGTGGAGCTCCAGAGGGGCAGACGCCCTGTCAGCCAAGAGCACAATGGGCAGGTAGGAGGCTTCTGAAGGGATGTGAGGTTTCGGCTGATGTCCAGTACCAGACAGGTGAGGAGATGCTATTTACACATGCGAGATTAATAAATATGTTATGGACTCCTATTGCGGTACTAGGGAGAGAGCAGTGGACACAACTTTTCTAACAGCTGGGTGGGGCTGGCAGAGAGGCATTTGCAAGCTCTCCTTCCCTTCCCCCATATGACGGAGGGCACCCACTGGCCCGAAAAACAGAATGTATGGGCACTCTGTGAAGGAGAGGCTAGTCAGATGCAACCAGAAGACCAACCAAATTGAGAAAACCAGAGGAATCCAATCAAACGCTCCAGGCCACCAGCCTAGGGATGGGGCTGGACAGACAAAGGTCAGAGCTGGGCTTGGTCACAGGGACTGACCCAGAGCTGCCAACCAAGGACATCTCAGTGGATGTAATGACCTCCCTCCCAGTAGCCCCAAAACAGTAATTCCCAGGCAGAAGGAAGAGGACAGCCACGAGGTAGAGAGGAAGACTGTCGGGTAGGGAGCCATGAGACCTGGGGTCCAGATGTGGTCCTTCTGTCCCAGCTGAGACACTGGGTAAGTCATGAGGCCTCCGGGACCCTCAGTTACTTCACCTGTAAAATGGGAACATTCTCCCACCCCCCTTGACCTCCAGCAGCTCAGTATCCACTTGCAAGTTCTTTGTGAGGCACCAACCCCTGAGTGTTACTCCACAGGCCGGTAGCCACTCCCCACACCCTGGCCTGGACACACGGGCAAGGGGGGGCTGGGGGGGGGCACGGTGAGTGGAGAAGAACATTATTCGGCTGCTTCTATTCTCTTGCAAAGCTACTGAGTGACCATAGATTAGAGAAGTGGTCACATTTGCTCCTCAGTGTTTGACAAAAGCCCCAGCGAAGAGCTTGCTGGGCACCTAGAGCTACCTCTGCAGGGGAGGCCCTGAGAAAGGCTCAGAGCAGCAGCAAGGGAGGGATGGGGCTCTGGATGGAGTCCCCAGCCCCTGCCTGGTCGATGGAAGGGGGTGCACTCTTGCTTTAAAAATCATAGCAACACATAGAGAGGTGGTGATGGACAACACGGGGGAAGGCTCTCAGCTTCCATGGAGCAGAGAGCCTGCAAGACTGAGCAGAAGGCCAAGTTCCTAACAGCCCTATACCTGGGCCTGAGCCTTTAGGAAGGGATGGTGGGGGACAGGTGTATGCAGGACACTCTGGACACTCCTGGCAAAGGACGCTCACACACAGCCCTAACATCCTAAGCCCCCAAAAGCAGGACACTTGAGCCAGGTGCCTCACTTGACAGAGATCCAGAGTTGACCCACGGCCTCACACCTGCTCAGGGACCTACAAGGAAAAAGGAGCATGGAGCAGGTGGAAATGGAGCAGCCTGTAGGATGCAAAGCTCGGACATGATGCAGGCAACTGAGACCAAGGTCCGGGTGTGAGGTGGGGCTGTGATGTGGTTGTCATGGGTTTTTGTGGTTGAGGGATGGGAAGGAGAGTCGGGAAGGAGAGTCAGGAAGGAGGTGAAAAGGACAGAAAAGTTATCAGGTCTGTAGGTCACGTCCAGTCCTTTCTATATTATGGGGGCTGTTTCTTCTCAGGGCCTGAAGAGCTGGCTGTCTACTGGAACAATTATGGCAAAGAGGAAGGAAGGGGAGAAAGCAGAAGGGGGAGTAAAGGGGAGGGGTATAAGGGGGAGGGCAGAAGAAGGGGGTGTGGGGAAGGAAGGGTGGGGGGGAGACAGGGAGGTGGGGAGGAGGGGGAAGAAGGGGAGGAGGGGGAGGAGGCCCAGAAATGTCCTTCGGTCAAATACAACAAACTGAATGGATGCAATTTATCTCTGTCCTGCCCAAAACAATGAGTAGGAGAACGGAGCTGACGAAAGTGGAAGCAGATGGCCGAGTGAGAGCAGACTTAGCAGAGTGGAGCGAGCTGAGACCAAGTGCCTACCAGAGGAAGCCAACAAAAGTGATCCCGCTCGTGCCTCAGAACCCCGGAAAGACGGGAATTTAAGGCACCCCGCACTTCCAAGGACAGGGCTAAAGGCAGGAGGATGGGTTGCAAGTCTAAAGAAAAAACAGTCAGATCCAGCCCCCCTTTCCAAGGCCCCACAAATGGGGACCCCCCAACCCTGCAAGAGAGAGGTTTGCTCTGTGCAGAAAATAAACTGGAGAGGGGGCGGCGCTCTGGATGGGGCCACCAGGGTACAGCTGGGGGTGAAGGTCAGATGCGGGCTGGAAGGAGGATTCCTGGAGGCTCCCTTGCTCCCCTGGTACCCAGGACAGTGAGGGATGGTCCATGTGTCCTCCCTCCCATGGAGAGATTAAACAGCTCAGCCCACAGGAGCCCTGCAATCTGACATTTGGGGATCTCCCCAACAAAATGGCCCTACTCCTGCCAGCTCCCCCACGCAGGGTAGCCCACCAGCCAACAAGCTGGAGCAGTTAATGTTTTTTATTGCCTCACTCTTAACTATGAATGCACAGCCAGAATCCTCAGCCTTTTAAAGAAAGCCACTAACAGGACACACAGAGAAAGAAAGAAGGCAGGGAGGGGAAAGGCAAGTCTGAGGCAAGAAAGGAGAGACTTCCAAAGTAAATAAAACAAAACAAACACTACCCTCAGGGAGATAAGATATTGAAATCCTAAAATAGAAACGTTTATAGACTATTTGAAAAAAAAAAACCTCTTGGAAACAAAAAATAAGAATATAAATTTAAAATTCAAAAAAGAATCAAGTCAAGGGCTCCTTGAGTTCTTAAACTATTATATACATGAATTATTTTGATAATATAATTAAAATTTTAAAAAGCAAGGGAGCTACAGTAATCAAGGCAATGTGGTAATGACAAAGGAAAAAAAGATAAAACACACACACGCGCACACACACACACACACACACACACACACACCCCCGAGACTCAGATGACGGAACCTAACAGAGCCCAGAAACAGTGACACATGTCCGGACAACTGAGTCTCAACAAAGGTCCAAAGACAAAGAGAAAGGACAGTCTTTCCAACAAACAGTGCTAGAAAAGTCAGACATCCAGATAAATGCAAGGAGAGTGAACCTCACCCTGCGCCCGGCACCCAGTACAAAGGTCAGCTGAAGTGGGTCCCAGCATGAAGCCCAAAGCAACACGGCTCCCAGAAGAAAACAGGAAAATTCTCTGAGACCCTGTGATAGGTGGGCATCGCTTAGATATCACACCAGAAACACCTTCCATTTTTAAATAGTTGACAAATTTGACTTTCCCAAAATTAAAGCTGCTGGTCTTTGGAAGTCACTGTTAAAAGAATAAAAAGACAAGACACAAATGGGAAGAAAATATTTGCAAAGCAGGTATCTGACAAAGGCCCTGTGTCTGAAATATATAAAGAACTCTAAAAACGCAATATTCAGAAAACAAACAACCGAACCACAAAAATATAACAACAAAGTCATCTGAGCAAACACCACACACAAAATACACATAGATGGCAAATAAGCACATGGAAAGATGCTGATGTTCCCATCATTAGTCGTTAGAGAAGTGCAGATTAAATCCACAGCAAGAGAACCCCACACAATCGTTAGGAGCCGGAAGTAAGAACTCTGGGCCAGGTGCTGGCAAGGGTGGGAGCACCGAAACTTCACACACGGCTGGTAGGGCTGTAAAATGACACAGCTACTTTGATGAACAGTCTGGAAGTTTCCTCAAAAAGGTAAAAAGAAACCTACCATGTGCTCCACCCATTTCGCACGTAAGAGTTTGCCCAAGGGAAATGAAAGCATCTGCCCAGACACGAAGGCCCACGGCAGCTTCATCGGTGACAGCCCCAAACCGGACATCCAGTGTGCGGTGACAGGTGGGTGGATAAACGAGCCGCGCGCATCCACACAGAGGAATGCCGCTCAGCACCGTGAAAGAGTGGACTGTCCACACAGGGGACAGCATGGGTGAGCCTGAAAATAATGGTGCTGAGCGAAAGAAGCTAGACATGAGCACATGGAGGCAAAATCACAGAGTAATTTAAAGTCGAGCAAAAACACAAACCCGTGGAAAGGGGTGGAAAGTAGATCAGTGGTTGCTGGGGCACAGGGGTTGTGCAGGGATGAGGGCGGCGCTTACCAGGGGTAAAGGCTCTCTTGGTCGTAGCGGTGTTTTCACAGGTAGAAACACATGTCAAAATTTATCGCATTGTTTGTGTTAAAGATGTGCTGCTTGCTGTATGTCAATCACGCCACAATTTGAGAGAGAGAGAGAGAGGGTGGGTTTGGGGGCTGTGGACTTGGGTAAACCCTGGTTCAAATATTGACTCTGCTCTTTAACTGTATAAACTTGATCACTTCGCTTCATGCCTGGGACTTCATGTTTTCACTGAAATAGCAGCTCTTTGGTTGGGCTGTTGGGAGGGCTAAATGGTCTGTACAGAAAGCCTTTAGCACAGAGTAAAAACACAGTGAATGGGAGCAAGCTATTGTCATCACTGTTTAAATACTGCTACCTTAATTGCTGTGATGGTGCCTAACAAGTCAGGTATACAGTAGGTGCTCAAAAAACACCAGTCCCCCTCCCCTGCTTTGGTCATCTGGGTGCACTGCCAGGCGGGCCACAGTGACACCTCAGTTGACCTGGTGCTTGGAATTTTCACAAGGCTTCTGTGCTCCTTGTCTCAGGTCAGCCCCATGAGAGGCTGTGTGGGTAACAAGGCACATCTGTGGTGGTCCTGCCTCCCTGTGGCCTGGTGGGTGTGCCCGAGAGGCAAGGCTCCAGCCCTAGGATCACGCAGCAGTCTGCTCCAGGGCTGCAGTGGAGGCCAGGTCCCCTGGCTGCCAGGCAGGACCCGGGCAGCAGGGAGATAGGTATACTCCCAGCTCGTGAGCATGTCACCACCGCCAGTATTTTCCAGAAGTCATCTGGATCATGCCCCTGCTTCTGGGCCATACAATTCCCTAACTTATGACAAGGATGGCTTCTCATTCACTTCTGATGCATTGGGGACAACTCCTCTTGGTTCAGTCTGGGCTGCTCAGAGCCAACCCTGGTAGTCCTGCCTCCTTCCTGTCCCACTCAAAACACACACCGATGCTTACCAAAGCATCAACAGTGAACTGGGAGTTTCAGCTGCTGGATTTAATTTAGCTGATGTGTCCGGTACACACCCTCTCCGCCTCACGGGGTACCAGGCCTATTTTAAGTAAATCCAATAAATAGGTCTTAATTCTGAGCTGATGTTACCGTAATGTGTTCGGTTGCAGAAAAGGGTCTATTTACGACCCACTCTCCTGACCCAGCCGTTCTTGTAGCCCAAGACCAGTCGCTGGGCTAAGAGTCCTGAACCAGGAGCCCACCTTCAGCCTCTTCCCCGTTTGGGACTGTGATCCCTTCCCACACCCACTGGCTTCCTGATGACAGACCCCCAAAAGTCTCTCTCCAGCAACTCTTGCCAGCTCCTTCGACAGAGGTTCCAACCCTTAAATACACTCTTCACCAGCTGAGCCGTTTCCTGTGGCAGGAAATTAGGGTTCCTCCCATTGGCTCCAAGTGGGCCCCATAAAGTGTCCCAAAATGGTGGTGGGAGCCACAGCCAAAGAGGTGGGCATGCCAGGGTCCAAAGCCAACGGTGAGGGGAAGCCTGCCAGAGCGCCCTGGGCGGGGAGGGCGGGGCTGGGGCCCACCTCCTGGAACAAGGCTCTCGTGTCCTCTATTACCAGTGACCAGCTACCCGCAGCCATCCGGAAGCTGATGTGAATGCCAGTGGATTTGGACATGGGGGTTGGAGACAAGACTGGCAGCAGAGAACATAAGCTCCGGAAACACGCAAAGATCCGTTCAGCGTGAACCGTGTGCCAAGCACACTGCTACTGTGTGGGAATACAAAGATGGCAGAGCCCCGTATCTCCTGCTTCACCCAGCGCAGAGAATGTGGGGGGCTTGCCCACCATCACATCGCCTGTGAAGGGCAGGGCCAGAATCCAACCAGGACCATGCTGAGAAATGGAGGGCGAGGGGTGGGGGACCAGTCCTTTTCTGCTCTCCTGTGCTGCATCCCCATCTGGGAAGAGACCTCTTGGTGATCATCAAATAGTTGCTAAACACCTACCACATCCCGGGCACTGGGCTGGTTCCCTGAGTCAAAGAAGTGAAAAAAAAAGGAAATTTGTTAACACTATTCTACTTCCACTGAAACGGATTTTACTTAACATACATCCAATACAGCACTTTCTGGCTTCTTCAGAGACAAGCTTTGTCTTCGGACCTGTCTCTACCGAGCGGCGATCACAACAACGGTGGCCGAGTCACGACCTCAACATGCTGGGCACTGTGCCCTCTGCTTGGCGGCTGCGGTGGGTGGGGTCACTCACCCTCTCTGTACCCGTGCCCTTGGTCGGACGGTTGTGCTGCTCTGCTACCCACAGGGGCAGTGTACGCCCTTGCCCCTTGACTCTGCAGTAAGCTATTGCTTTGGCCCACGAAACCTCAGTGGAGGGGTGAAGTGCCGCCATGTGCTTCTGCTCTGCCCTCACCAGGGGAAGAGCCTTCCCCAGGCAGCTGCTGCCCCTCAGGCTGGACCCAGGCACAACACAGCTGGGGCAGACTGAGCCCACCTCGCAGCAAGGTGCCAGGCCCAGGTGAGCCACAGAAGCATGAGTCAGCACAAACAGTCGCTGTTTTAAGCTACTGAGCGTTTGGAGTGGTTTCTTATCCATCTCCAGCGGACCGCCACACCGACTCCACCACTGGTCCTTCCGGGGGACCCGCAAGCACCGTTTCTTTTCATGCCCTGATGGAGAAGTAGTGTCTGGGGGGCCACCCCCCTTGGCAGATGAGCAGAGTTCATCTAAAGCTAAGTCAGGCTGTGTGACTCACTCTCCTCCCTAACTGTAAACGGGCACAATGCTACTTCCTGACCTTGGGTATAATATCATTTCAGAAGCACTTAGTTTTTATTTATAGAGAAAAACCTACCTATAGGCTTTCAGAGCCAATTTGCATAGACTATGAGCTTACCCCAAACATTCAACTAATGTTAATTTTTTGTGGTTTTTTAAGAGATTTTATTTATTTATTTTTAGAGAGAGGGGGAAGGAGGGAGAAAGAGAGGGAGAGAAAGTTCAATGTGTGGTTGCCTCACACAGCCCCGCACGGGGGACCCAGCCTGCAACCCAGGTACGTGCCCTGACTGGGAATCGAACCGGGAACCCTTTGGTTCACAGGCCAGCACTCAAACCACTGAGCCACATCAGCCAGGGCCAATGTTAATTTTTTGAAGTCCAAGTAGCATATTAATAACTCAATATGTTATCAATATCAAACCAAACCTCTGGCATTCAATAAATTTATCTTTATTTTCCCCCTAAAATCTGCTATGTTTTAACGTAAGAAAAAGAGGTTATTTCTCATCTTGGATGGGGCACCAATCAATACCACAAATTCACACTCACACCCAACTTCCCAGAACACACACGCTGCCACCAGCAGGTCCATCTGCGCTGGTGTCAGTGCAGCCCCTCCCACACCAGTGGGATGAGTCCCCACCCCCGTGATAATAGTCAAGCCAGCCCACGGTCTTGCGTTCACCCACCTACAACAAAATCTTTACACTCCGCTCTTCCTGAGCTTTGTATTATGTATGGGTTTCATTTTTTTTTCTTTTTCTAGTTCAAAATAAAAGGCTTGAATGACTTCACGTTTGGGTTAGTTGTACATTCCCCACACCTCCTAAGAAGGCAGAAAAAAATCTGCTGGAGACTTTAAAGGGCCTCTTGCTTTGGTTCCACTTGGCCTTTGAGCAACAGTGGTCTTTCCTGACCTTAACACATGAGCATTGGAAGGTGCTTTTACCTCTTCCATGCCACGGCCGGCCAAGGACAACTATTGGATAGAGCAGTGAATCTAAAAGCCCCCAAAACTCTCATGCTGAGAAAGTCATTCAATCTGGGGGTTCACCGGGAATCCTTTCCCTTGGGTAAAACATAGCAGACACCGAAGTGTCCCTTCCTGGAGGCAGAAGTTCTTCTGGGGGCTATGTGCGGGTGTCCTGGCTGCGAGTGACAAAGCACAGAGGCCTAGCATTCAGGGAACGAAGTGTGCTGGTCAGTGAAGCTCTCGCTCACTAGACGCCCACCTGAAAGCCCACTTTGGAGAATGGCAGACAGCTAGCACCTGCGGACCCTGGAGAGCATATTGTCTAATCCCTTCCTCTTGTGGCTGAGAGACTGAGACTGATGTGCTGCATTAGGAACCTCGAGGTCACTAAGCAAACGAACTCAGAGCGAGAAGGCGGCCTCCCAACCTCTGTTTCAGGCGTCACTGCCGATGAGTCTGTATAAGTCTGCCTTCTCACCTCAGTAAGTCAGGTACAACGGAACATACTATTTTCTTTAATCTTAAATTGCCTGAAGGTCCCACACTTCAGGATGACAAAAATTTTTTTTGAAAATGGGACTGAACAATCGGTACAATGTACACTGCTCTTCCTGCCCTATCGTGGCAACTTTCTGAGGTCCAAAACTACATTAAAATAGAAAGTTACAATATTTTTATATTAAAATAAGAGGTTACAAACACCGGGTGGAAGACACATAGTGCAATTCCTGTCCTATCATGGCAACTTTCTGAGGCTTGAAATTATTTAAAATAAAAAGTTACAGACACAAAGACATTGAGCTGTATACTGAATATACTATTCCAAGTAACTTTCAAAGTTGTCCTTGGTTGTTGGTGTTTAAATAAGAAGCAACATTTCCAACCTCAGCCTTGTTCTTGTCATTTGGCACCACCGATTTGGCAAACCCCAGGTGAGGTTTGCAGGGGGTGGGGTAGGTTCTGGATAATTGAGGTTTCATTGTAAGGCCTGCCACGGTGACCACATGTGTTCCCAATTCCTAGTCCCAATTCCTCAGTGTTCTCAGCAAGTCCCATAAGTATGCTAAGCACATTCTTTAATGTTCCGGTTTAGACTGCCCCGTCTTAGAGTAGCTGGAACCGGCATTTCACAACCCCTGATGCCTGTCATGAACCACCGAGAACAGCCCAATTCCCATCTGAACTCACAGATAGATAACATCCGGCACTTCAGGCTGCCAAACCTGGGGGACACCCAACAAAATGCCAGGCCGAAGCCCCCTGTACTGTGCTGCTCGAGGCAGTAGCTAGCCCCCCTCCACTCCTCCCACTGTTTTTAGGTCTTCCCTCCCCCTGCTAGTTTTCCAGACAGCTGGCTCAGGTCCATGGCAAGTGGGAGCTGACGGGACCTGAGTGTGAGCCCCAGAGGTCACAGGAGCCTCCTGGGCAGACTTTCAAGAGAAGCAGCCAAGGGACACCTGGACCTGCCCTCTGTGAGGGGCACTGAGCCCCACAGAAAACACATGAAGGTCATCTGGACCTCCTTCCTCCCAGGGGGCCAGGGGTAGGCACAGAGAGTGCACTTTCTGGGAAAGAAGGAGACTGCTTTATGGGGAAAGTGCAGCTTAACTATGATCACCTGTAAAGCACACGTCCACGGAGAGCTGCTCCACATCGGGCGGTGAGTAAGGCGAGCCCCACTGCTTCTCCACCTCGGCTCTCCCAACGTGTAGGCCCAGATAATTCTGTGGGGTGGGGCGTGGGAAGGAGCTGTCCTGTGCATGGTAGGATGGCCAGCAGAACCCTGGCCTCGATCCACTAGATGCCAGCAGTGCCCCCACCTGCGGTTGTTGTAACCAAAAATGTCTCCAGATAGTGCCAAAAGGTCTCCTAGGGGGCAGGTCACTCTCCTAGGCCCCTTGAGAGCCGTGGGTTAAGAAAAGGTTCTGGGGGTGGGCACAGGTCGGAGAAAACAGAAGCAATTTGTATCTCAGAGCAGGTGTTTGCCGACACTTCTCACTCATTATCTCACTGGGTACAGGATGTTATAGGCGGGTACCCTTACTCCCGTTTTACAGGTGAAAGATTCATGCAACAATGGGGGGCTTTCCCAAAGTCACCCTGAACAGCGAGGAGAAGTACCAGGCCTTGAACCTGGGTGTCCCACAGTTCCCTGTGAGTGCAAAGCACGGGGGTCACTGCGTTAGAATCACTGGAGATTTGCCCTGGGCTCTGGGCAGACAGCCATTCTTGTCACCTCCTCTCTCCTTTGCAAAGAAAATAGTTAAATCTTGAAGGAGGAGAAGAAGGGGGAGAAG
>VMDR010000271.1:0-259854 GCA_007922815.1 Macrotus californicus | reverse complement strand
TCATAGAGGCTTCACATATAAACAGAAGATGCTACAGAGATCTATGTGGGTTGGTCTCTGGTTACTGGAAGAAGGCGAAAGAATAGTTACCAGGCTTCCCAGAACTTTCTGGATGGTCATTTCACTCTGCCAGTTGATACCCACTAGGAGTGGAATTAGTGTTTTTAAGAGATCACTCCTGGTCCATTCAGGATACTCCCAGCCCTTGGCAAGGTTCTAATGGGCTGAAGGCAAAAGGCACATTTCACCCCAGATTTCACAACCCCCAACCCCAAAGCTCGCCTCATGGAACACAGGAGGTCTGAAACGGAATCACAGACCCAGGCGCATTTAGGCACCTCTTCTCATTGCACTGGGTGCTTCCAGCCTCCTGTGGTCCCGCTGGGCAGGAAAGCCACTCACCCAGCCAACACCTCGAGGCTCTCTGTTTCCAAACGGCTTTTGGGAAACGGATTCATTTGGATTTTTAGTTTGGGGGAAAACAAAATAAAATGCCAGACTGAAGCCCACAGGACAGAAAGGGTTCCTCCTCTCTCTGACAACGTGCATCAGCTCCACGTGCAGAAACACATGTGAGCAGTTAGAGAAAGATATTTGCTAGTTTCAAAAGTCTAACTTTGGAGGGAAATGCAAAAAGAAAAGGAGAAAGAGCTTTCAGAGGTTGTTAGATGACTGTCTTGGCTTAGACCCTTTTCTCTGCAGAAGAGACAACTGGGGCTTAGATGTGGTGAGGAGGGATGAACACAGATCTCGGCCTTCTGTTAATGAATGCCTTACAACTCAGACATCTGTTTGCTCTCTTCAAAAATAAAAAGGGCAGAGCCCCGAAAAGTCACCTCCCGGGGCCAAGTGCTGTTCCTCTCGTCTTATCTGCCAGCGAGCTTCAGTGTCAGTTCACGTCACCACACAAACAATTCTTATTACAAGACTCTTAGTCATGCTGTTTTTCACTTTCTTCCACGAAGCAGAAACCGTTAAGGTCTGAGTATCCTCCCCGGGCTCGGTCTTCCCAGCCCCCGTTCCCAGCCTCCCACCTCCTGCCCCATCAGGTTTGCATGAATCCTGCACCGTGAATCACTTCCTTTGGGCAGACTGCACGTTTGGGGGTGGGGTTTTCTTCCTTCTTTTTTTAGAAAAGATTTTCACAGACACTTGGGGTTAAATAAGTGGTACCGGGAGAGGGTGACTGGTGGCCCTGTCCTCTCAAAACCTATCCAAGTTTCCAAAGACTTACAGAAAATGGCAGGCGGGCATTCGTGACTCAAGGAGCTGGGGGGCAGAGGTGAAGAGGACAAGTAAAGAGGTTTTGTGTTCTTTGCATAGTTTTGACTTCCTTCGTTATGAGTCACTGGCCAGAGGATAAAAGAGCACCACAGCGTTACAGAGCAGGGGAAGGGTAAACTGGGGAGCGCGGTGGCATTCGAACTGAGAAGTAGAGCTTCTGGGCAAGTGTTCACTCCGGTTCCAATTTTACAACAATCCTAGCGAAACACCATACAACACGGGCTGGGAAGGGAACGTTCTCGCATTTCAGTCTCCACCATGTTTACGACTGTTTCCCTATTTTTAAAAGAGGCCCCAAAGCCTTTAGAACCCTCCAACCTCTCAGTTCAGCCACTGTGCGGGAGCTAGAAGGGACAGAAGGGTGGGAAATGACCACAATTTTAGAAAATATTAGTTTAAGGAGCGTGAAGTTAAGTATGCAGAAAACACAGCATTTGCTGAACACCAACCTCTAATATTCTACAAACACTCTGCTTCTTTCCGGACCAGCTTACGTAAGCAGTTCCCATCAAACCGGTAACAAAGAATGGGTGTCCTGTATGTTCTGGGCACTGGTATTCCGAGGACAGCTAAGCAGCCAATTAGCATTCCTTTCAGTCCAAGGGGACAGACTTCCTATTGTACCTAAACAAAAGGTTCTGGTTCATGAGGGGCAATTTCACCTAGGACGGCAAAGAACCCCTATGGGCAGGAAGATAGGAATTCCAAATAAACAAGCAGGGAGGGCTTCAGGCAGGCCAGGGAGCACTTAGAATGTCAAGATGGCAATAGCCAGCCGTTCAGGCTTGCCTTATCCGATAAGTGGCTCCCATTAGGAGCACAGAAAGGCTTCCAGGTGAGGCTCCTTCCCTGGGTCCTGGACACTTACAGCTCTCTCCCACACCCAGCCCACAGAGTCCCAGCTAAGATTCACACAGGACCTGCCTACCCACTGCTTCATTAGACCCCCCACTTCCCAAACTGCAGGGGTTTCAAGGCCTGATTTACTGGTGTGGAAATTCCAAATGCTTAACTCGCCCCAGCAGCGGTGGTAGTGATGCGCCACAGCCATAGCGCGGCTGTGCCTCCCACAGCCAGAGATCTTCAGCCAGCAGCTGCATGTGGAGGTGACAGGTGGGTCCAGAGGTTCGCTTCAGCCCATGACAGACCCAGTGATGCCTCTAGCTCAGAAATTGTTCCATTTTGTGACTCTTTCTGCAGAACGACCTCTCCCTGTCCTCCCCTCCTCAAAGTCTTACAGTCCCCATTGTCCTACACTTGTGAAACTCAGCATCACTTAGCACCAAAGGCCTGCTACAATTAAGTAATTTTGTGTGTTCCCAACGTCCTCTCCCAACTGACAGGAGCTCCTTGAGGGCAAGGAGGCCCAGCTGAACTTCCCCTGCACTCTGGGTGGAGCACAGGGCACACACATCACATTCGCTCACACGCAGGTCATGATTATGGGATTATTTCTGCTTACCACCAGTCAGAAGAGGTAGAAAGCAAACAAAAACCTCAGGCAGCACCCTAGCCTTATAACCCAGGCGAGGCATCAAGCCTTGTAGCAAAGGGACCCACAGACACACATCACTGCCAGAGACCCCACACTGGAGACATTCGTTCAGCAATCTGTTGGTCTTGAGAGGTACAATTAAAACCAGCAGGGGAATGGCAACTCAGGTGCCAGTTAGTTTTGCTAAAGCAGCCAGTGGGGAAATGCAGAAAGCTAAAACGCCTTTGGATGAGAAAGTTCTGCCCACTTCACTTGCCATACCAGAGAGGGTCAAAGTCATTGGTGATTTAGGTTGTAGGTCAACATCAGATGGAAGGCATTGCAATAAACTGACTCAACCAACACCTGTTGAATGGAGATTTTCCCAGTGTTGGATTTGCCAGAAGAGAAGGGAGACAGACATCTGGGGCTACACTGGGAGTGGACTGGAGGGTTAGTGGTGCTCGCCCTGGCTCTGCAGCTGAATGGGTGGGTGGGGGGGCCTAGGTATGGGGGTCATCCCATCTATAAAATGATGGGTTCAGCCATCTCCGGTGTCTGCTCGCCTTCCAGCGCCGACTTTCCACATACTTGTGAAACACTCTGATTTGCAGGGGCAAGCAGCTTCAAGGCGGCGGTGTCTACACTTCCCGTTCCTTTACCACCTTTAAGCACAAATGGCCTTGGCGAAAATAAACCTGAATCAATAGCAGCAGAGCAAATAGACGGTAAAAAAAAAATTCTTGCTCCTGTACTATAAGTGGGTGAGAGAGGAAATTCAGAACTTGGACTCTCTGCAGGATAGAAGCAAAACAAACAAACAAACAAACAAAACCCCCTCAAACCTAACAGCGGTATCGGGACTCTCTGCAGGATAGAAGCAAAACAAACAAACAAACAAACAAAACCCCCTCAAACCTAACAGCGGTATCGGCAAAGCAGAGGCAGCCACATCTGTGACGTGATATGAAAGAATTAAACTGCTACCAAACAACTTCCTGATAGAGCTGCAGAACTGACCTCAAAGTCAGAGGTCACGAAGGGACTGCGACGGCTCACAGATGTGCTCACATCTGTGGCTGGTCGGCTTTGGTGGGACTTGACCTGGACACGTGTGAACACACATGATCTCTTGTGGTATATTCCAGGCTCAGGAGCCACAGGACTTCAGAGCTGGGGGTGAAGGCTCTAAGGGTCAGCCACTTCACTGTACCTCCTTTCTTTCCCACTCAGGAAGAAACTGAGGCCCAGGAGGGGACAGTGTCACTCAAAGATCCTTCGGTTCTTTTCCTACCCCAGGAATCCATGACCCCACAACTCTCTGTGACCCAAAATGGAATATTCAGCTGTTGGCTAACAAAAAAGCTGATACCACAACACAGGGTGGGGGCTCCATCCCCAGCAGGAAAACCAGAGCAGCTTCTGTGAAGGAGGATTGGGTTCTTGCACTTCCCAACCTCCACACACCCAGCTGTTGGGCCCCAGCGCCATCTTGGCCTGGCCTGCCTTTCAAGTAAGCCAGGCCCATCTCCCGGGCTCTGTGAACAGTGCCAGCTCTCTCCTCCTGCCTGAGCAGGAGCAGCAGAACACCCGATGCCACTGGGCCTGGATTGTTTGGTGACAATGGAGGGAACACTGAACAAGGGTTGAAGATGGGAAGTGAATCACTGAATTCTGAAAAAGGATTCTTGGAAGGAGCAGAGCAGCGAGAGGGGCCTTGGGAGGCCGGAGGCACTGGAGGCCCTGGTGGGGTGGGAGGGAGATTTCCTGGGTGTTCCCTTCTTGTCCCCAGTGCAGAGCCTGCAAACTGCCTGGCTGTGACCAGGGGACTTCTTCATATGTCAGGCAAGAGTACGTTCCCGAGTCACCAGCCACTTCTGCAGGTCTCCCAGGTATTGCCTGTTCCCTGTTTCAAGCAGAAGAAGGGGGGTTCTTCTCCAAACGCTCACCCAACTTGTCCCCTCATCCTTTGAAGCACCTGAACCTGAGACTAGGCGGCTGCTGGCTCTCCCCTCGGAGGGCATGGCTCATAGTCCCTCGTCGCCCGCTCAGAACATCGATTACTTCAGTGGAGATGTTCTGAAGGACAACACAGGGGACCACGGCTGGGAAGGGCTAGAGGCTGAGGCTGAAGTGTCTGAGAGCCACGTCCTCCCCGGCCCCACTCCTGCTCCGCACGGACTGGCACTCAGCCTGCGCCATCCTGGAGTCACGGCATAGCCACCTTCAGCACCACACTTACTCCCTGCCTCAGCTGCGCTGACCGTCACCCGCCCCGGTCCAAATAGCACCTTCAAAGTCTGGTCCCTGCTAGGACTATGTCCTGTTCTATTTAAACAGCGTGCAGGGTGTGTGCAGGTGCACAGACGCTGCTGCTTCTAGCATGTGCAAGGAGAGTGCCTGATCAGCCAGTTCGTGTTTATTGAGGGCCTACTGTGTGCCAGGCACCTACTAGGTGAGTACCTCAGTTTTTGTAGCTCTGCCAAGGATCAAGAACCAGTGGACCAAACCAGGAACCGTGTAGGATTCTGTATGCAGGGAGAGCGGGGCTGAGGGCACTTCACAGATTGTGCATGTCTGTCCTGACTTCTGCCCTGCAGGCTTCTGTCATGCTACAGCTTTTCCCACACCTGCCTCACCTTCATTGAAGAGGTGGCACTGACCAGCTGCTCCGTATACGCAGTTTCTTTGCTGAGCACTTTACATTTACACACTTCAACTCTGCAGGACAGGGCCCCGCCTTCCAAAAGAAGAAAACGGAGTTCAGAGCAGTTAAGATTCTTCTACAAAGCCACACAGCAAGCAGGAGCGCAGGGCATACTCTGAACTCCCAGCACAAAGCCGAGGGTTTCCCACCACGTCAGGCGGTTGCCCTGCACACCCGTTCACCCTGAAGGGGGACAGGGTGAAGCAAGATGAGACTGGGAGCTGGGTTCCAACTCGGCCTCCTCTCGTTGCCACCTGAGTGACTCCAGGCGGGGTGTCCCATCTCTCAGGGCCAGTTTCTCACTGTGAAAGGCTGGGAAGACTGCCAAGCGGGTCACGTGAGAGGCTGCGTGAGGAGGTCCTTCGTACACTGAGAAGTGCCACACACACGTGAGGTACCACCCATTGCCTTTTACCCACGTGCCTGAGAAAGCTGCCCAATGAGGCTGATCCCCCACCCAGGATGTTGTATTTACTCCAGCAACAAGTTGCTGACAAGATCAGGAGACTGTGAGAGGTGAGAACATTCTAAAAACATTGTCTGGGGACAATTTATGGTGTCTTTTTTTTTTTTAAGGTACAAGCAGCTTTGAGCATAGGCTGAGAGAGTAACAATTTCCTTCCCAAGCCTGCCAAATTTTGCCAAGTCTTCTCGAAACTCCCACCCTCACAGATTAAGAAGGTGAAGGTCTAAAGCCACTGCCTGGGTCCCCCAAATGGGCAGGTAGGAAGGACCAGATATCCCTGAGGTCCCTTTTCTGATAATGTGACTATTAATCAGAGGCTCGCTGCTTTTTCTCACACATAGGGACGTCTTTCACGAGCATTTCACTGAACAATGAGAAAGGGAGCACATTTCCAACTTCCCAGCAACACCATTCCATTCTTGTTCCTGTTGGCAACTGCCCAAATGCTGGGCATGTAACTGCCATGGCAAACTCCGCCCCCACCTCTCGGCTTTGTGAGGATGAGGGAATCCACAGGGCTCGCTTCCTGCCTGCACTCCACCCCCCCTCATGCCATGCTCTGAGCAGGAGTTGCACAACTGCAGAAACGCAGCTCTGAGGTCCCATACCCACGCCTGGCCCCAGAGGAATTGAGGGCAGGGCAGGCACATCTGCTGTAATGCTCTGCAGAGTTGGAAAACAGCATCAGGTCCTGAGAAGACTGTGGAAGGCAAGACTCCGACGTCTTGGCAAAGATGGCAGAGTTCCATGTCTGAAAGCACCGCAGCCCCGTCACACGTAGGATCTGGTGCCACAAGGGCTGAGGGGCCGCACACGCGGACCCACGACTGCCTTTGACGTGAAGCCCTTCTGGGCTCCGCAAGCACCACACAGTAAACACCAGATACTGAATGGTTCAATCCAGTGAAAACCCAGGGCCAAGCTAGTTCCAAATGAGTATTTGCTCTTTCAAAGCACATTTTTAAAAATACTCTTCCGGAAGAAAGTTTTAAAGCAAACAAACAACCGCACAGAAAAAGAAACGCAAGTGTACGGGTTCCCCATGGACACACTATTTTTACATGGATCGCTTACTTCTGGTATTCTTCACTAAAATTCTCTGCTTATTACACCATTAAGATCAAAACTCCTCTGTATATATCCATACAATGAAATATTACCCCGCCATAAAAAGGAATTCATAATTGCAACATGCAAAAACAAGGAAGAATCCGAAAGAAAATTATGCCATGTGAAAGAAACCAGGTATGCCCTCCACCCACAACAGGACATCCTGTACAATCTAACTAATATAAACTTTTAGGGAATTCAAAGTGGCAGAAAGCAGATCAGTGGTTGCCTGGGAACCGGGGGCAGCGGGCAAACAGAAGGGCAAGACCACAAAGGGTCGGGAAGAAACCTCTGCGGGTGATGGGTGTGGCCGGCAGGCGGGCTGTGGCAACTGTTCCATGCTGTGTGCAAGGCCTCGTATACCACACTCGCCAAACTGTGCACTTTCTAGATGGGCCATTGATTATGCCGCAGTACAAACGCTTTAAGAAAATACCTCCCTAAACTCGGAGGGGAGAGTTCACAGAAGGCTGACTTTGCAGCAAAGCAAGAAAAGGCCCAGACATAGATTACTCCGACGGACAGTCCAAAGGTGTCTTCTGCTGCTCACTGCATGTCATTCTCTGAAACGAGCCAACAGGAAACATGAATCTACGCCGTATTATGTTCCAAAAAAGTGTTACAAATACACATGCACTAAGATCTCATGGAAAAGGTAGTTCTGGCTCGTCTTCTCTGTAGTTGGGCACGTGAAACTGTGTGCAGAGCCGTTACTGATGACGTGGGAAGTTTCCCTCTGGGCCGACACGCTCCTAACGGCTACTCATCAGTGAAAGATCCCCGAGGGCAAAGCACCCCAAAGCGAGTCACCAAATTTCACGTTGGCATTAGAGGACAAACTGTACACAGAGACTCTCCCAATGCCTTCTGCAGTGATGCCAGAATAGGGGCACAGAGACCTGGCTCTGCTGCCTGAGGTCTGGTCCGGCCAGGAATCACCCACTGAGCAAAGGGCCATGGCAGAGGACCAAAGAGGGTGTTCAATCCCAGGAGTAGACTGCTGGGTGTGCCAGGGGCTGGGCTCTCCCCTGCACGTGGGCACACGTTCTGTGTTCCAGATCAACACGGTGGGCCCATCTGACGAACCACACGGGCCCTTCACACATCACAAGGCTGTTTCATTAGTTCTTTCTTAGCCCCTTTCAGTGGAGGTCATTACGGCGTCACTGTTATTTAGCGCGGTGGCTTTCAAATGTCAAGATGCCAGCAGCCTCTACAGCACTTAGGCTTCCAGACCCCAGCCTCCTCTTCCAGGACAGACCAGATGTCAATTCTCTGTCCAGCATGATGCCTGAGGTTTGGGGAGGGAGGCTGCATATTGGGGGCCACCATTTGGAGACCTCTTATCTGGGACACCGAGCAGAAAAAGTACCTGACACACTTAAGACCAACCCTGGGGGAAGCCAAGTTAGGGGGCAGCGCTAACAAAGTGACAAACAGAGTGTCACCGGTCCTGGTGGAAATTCTTTCTAGCCATTGGTGATCTGTCCTCCAAAGTTCTCAGGAAGACCTAGTTTATTGCGAACTTAGCCCCGGGGTCGAGTGTTTAGTCCAATTCCTCAGAAACCATGGAGGTTCAGTACAAGTTCACAGATGGGGATGAATTCCTACTTGTGGCCAAGTGCACAGGAAGAAAAACCTAGTGACTCAACATTGGAATGCTGACAGTCCTAAATCGATGGAGCGTGGGGGGAAGAGGGTGCATGGAAGAAAGAAGACACAGAAGATAATTAAAAACTGAACATTTAGCATAGTGGAAAGGAGAGCAACGGAAGCCAGAAGCCAACCAGTTGGTCCAGAACCCAGCTCCGCACTGCCCAGCTGTGTGGCCTTGAGCAAGCTGCTTAAGCTCTCTGTGCCTAACTTGCCTCAAACCATCCTGTGGATAGGCGCTACTCTCCCCAGTTTTAAATGCATGGTACAGGAGATTGGTAAATGTGAGTGACATTTCACAGCATCGAGAGCAGACTCTCCAAGCTACTATCCCCGCCAACCACCCACCGCAGCCCTCCCCGAGGCAAACTGAGTCTGTTTTAATCAGAGTTGTACTGGCTTTTCTGGGGCACTTGACCCCAGGTTCAGCTTCCAGAGGGTACAGATAAGCCAGAACCTGCTGGGAGCCCATCAGAATTAAGAGCCGTGAACCAGAAAGGGTTTAAGGCCTGGGGCTCTAGTGGGTGTGCAGGAGGTGGCTTCAAGGGATCAGACTTTCAGGACAACAAAAGACCAGCTTAGAGGTCACTTAACCCACCAACCACAGCATGCAGAGTACTAACAGACAGTTCTTCCATGTACAGAGCTGAAAGCAGTCTGTTCCTTGGCAACCACTGCCTCCCGACCCTCGTGTGACCATCAAGGACTTTGCAAAACAAGTGCCCCTGGCTGGGCTCCCTTTGCTGCAGCTTCCATGTCCCCAGGTATTTCCTCTAATGAGGATCATCTCCTGGGCCTTCTGCTGTCTTAAGGTGACATCCAAGAACTTTCCAAGGCCTGAGAACTGGGCCCCAGGCCCTCCCTCTCCATGTGCCCCCTCAAGATTCCTCCCACTGCATCCCTTCTGCAGCGGAGAGGGCGTAGGTCCACAATGTCACACGACATACAGAGTCCATCAGCATAAGACAGAGCTCACCCCAAAAATGTAAACAGAAAACAGCGTAACAGAGAAAGTGCTTTGAACATAACAGGTGTTCAGTAAATATTTATTGTGCAAATGAATGCTCACTCAAGGCCAAGTCAAGCCCCTCTGTCCTCTTTCCCACTTCACTTGTGGTCAATCTGGGCAACTTCCGTAAGAAACTTCCCGTTGCCGGAATTTGGAGACACAGAAGACAGCCACCAATTAATTTGGTCTGGGCTGGAGACTAAAAACAGGCAGCGGCCCGCAGATGTTGTGCTTGGCCAGCATGGTGTTTTTAAAATTTTTTAATTACTTGCCAACTTTTAAAAGCTGGGAGATTTCATATGTCAATTTAGATCTTTGGCTTTTCTTGAAAAAAATCAGAAGATCGGGCAACACTTGGCCACTGGCTGATGCTGAGTTGCCCCTTTCGACGGGGACTGAGTCCTCAGTCCTGCACCGTCTTCTCATGCCCAGCGCCACTTCCCTCACTCCGCCTGCACTTGCATGTATCTGCCCTTGCAACTGGGGCCCACGTTTCCAACGGGGAAAGCATCACCCCTTAGGAAGCAAAATGGAACCCGAAGGACTGGGGCCTGGCCTTTGCGGGGCAGCCACACACCAGATGTGTGGGAAGACTCAGTTCACACCTGCTGTCCTGATGTCACCACTAACGGCATCTCCTCTCACCCAGACTCCCTGTCCGGGCAGCAAGCTGTGTGGCCACCCTGAGCTTCTGCCGGCTCTAGACCCGCCTGGCTCACCCCAGGGGATCTGTACCCCAAACCCCCAGAAGGGAGGCTGTCTGCTCTTCATGCAGCTTCCCAATCTGACCACTCAAACTTCCAGTGGAATTCATGCCACAAAGAAGCCTTCAAACACCCTGCAGAGCCTCCAGGGGGGCTCTGGAGGCTGTGGCAATGGCCAGCCCCAGGGGGCCTGCCACAGTGAGGGTGGGAAGGGACAGGACTACACAGTGTACTCGGGATTGGAGGAGGTCAGGAAAAACAAAAAGAAGAAAGGAGAACCGAGGGGGAGAGAGAGAGAGAGAGGAGTCTACTTACCCATCCTACCTCCGGTACCATTTCCCTTGTCTGAAGTCAAAGGAAGAACTAAGGTTACCTCATCCTTTGCCCCCACTTTCAGTGGGGACTAGGGAAAGAGAGGGTGGCAGTTTTTGCGGTGAGACAAGTCATTAATTTGTACTTATTATGTCTTCCAGAACCTTCCGCCCTCTTGGATCAAACACATTCACTTGTCAGGGGCAGTTTCCACCCAAGCCTGCAGACAAATTCACCAAACCTTTACCTGAATGAGGTTGGGTCAAGAGTTTTTTTGAAAAAAAATCTAGTTCCCCAGCATTTGGGGGCAAAACCTCACTTGAGGGGGAGTGAGTGCCTGGCGAAGGCACAGCCCTGGGAAGGGAGGCGGATAATGTGGGCTGGTTTTCATGCCAAACACTGACAATTCTCGAAGATTCCCCAATGAGTTCCAGCCTTGGCCAAAGGGAAACTTTACACTTACCCTAAAATAAGAGCATTTCCTTACCAATCTTTAAAGGTTAAAGGCTGGATGGGAGTGATTTCACAGAGGAAGGAGGGTAGCAGAGCAGCCCCCTCCCCCTGACAAAAATTTGGCAAGACCAGACAGCGTGCGAGACGGGAAAGCAGAGGCAGGAAACTGCCTATTGCTGACTTGATGTTTTTTACAAGAAAACCTGAGGTAACTGGGTATCATAGGGCATCTGATGTCTTTTTTTCCCTAATGTGAACAAACAGAAGAAAACCTGCTTTTAAAAATCTTCAGGGTCTTTGTGAACTTAAATCCCTAAGCCTCTTCTTTTCCAAAGAGAGGCCATCACACAGGACTCACTGTGGCCTAATCTGTTTTTAAATTTCCTTTGGTGGTAGCCTCAGATATGCCCAAACCCATTTTCTTGGGCGATGGAAAGCGGATGTAAGGCATAATCTGTGTTTAAATGGGTTCCCAGTGCTTCAGTCTCTCAAAGGTAATTTTGTAAACAGGCACAGGGAAGGGCTTTCACTTTGAAGTGGGCAGGGAATCCGCTACAGTTGCTTAAACACCGATCAAATTCCACGAAAAGGATAAAGGGAAAACACATCAAAAGAAATCACATTTTACATCTTCCCTGGTCAAGTCACAGAACAGATTTGGTTAGAAGGATTAATGGGATGGAGTTTGCACTTCTTGAGGGGTGGGGGGAGCAGAGAAGCTGAAGGGCATTTATAAATTCGCAGCTGGCCGTTGGCCAGAGCTGCTTTTATTGATCTAGACAAACACAGATTATGATGACCTGACATAACTTGTATATACAAATAGCCACCTGAAAACAGTCACAGGCCTAACAGAAGGAGACAGCAAGAAATCAAAGGAAGGACAGACGGTAATGAAAAAATGCCCGGACCCACAGAGTAGCATTCCAGCGTGAGAGACTGAGCAGAGGCTTTCCCATCGAGAGGAGGTGGATGTTTACTTGCACAGATGAGCTCGGTCCCCTCGGGTGCAATTGTCCCAGGGAGCCACTCAGTTCAGCCCTGATTGGGAAGAAGGAACAGCAGCCCTCCCCACACATTCTGCTGCTCAGCCCTGATGTGTCATGGCGGCAGGGGGCGGGAGGAAAGGGGGTCAGGGCCCCAGGGACCGAAACTGAGCGAAGGGCCATGAGCAACGCCTCTGCTTCACCCATGCAGGGTGTTTCCTACCAGAATGGTGGCTTCCTGACACCCCAAGCATCCACATATCCCCACCCAGAGAAGAATGCCAGAAGACCTTTAATAGCTCTCTGGCCAGCAACCCCATGTACACATGGGGACATCAGCCAACAGAGGAGAGGGGACTTGTCCCCAGCGTGGGGTTTCTGACCCCTACCCACTCTGCCCCTAGCAGACCAGCCTGGAGCTGCCCCTTCATGCTGACCCAGGGTGCAGCCACTAAATGTTTGTACATCTGGGAGGTCACAGAGCGGAGGGCAGGGAATCTGACAGAGACAGCATGGCCCTTCCCAGGGGAATTCTGACCCCAACAGCTCCCATTTCCTCTGTCGCTATGAGGAAAGCCCTGGCAACACCCAGAAAAGAGAATAATACTTACAAGCTTGTTCCAAACTCTTCAAGAAAGAAACAAGACATTTTGGTTTGTCATTTGATCCCCATGGGCCTTCCGGCCACATTACCAAGAAAAATTAGACTTGAAAGAAATAATCAAACCCAAACACAGCTGGTCATGGATCAAATCACACACCTTAAACACTTGTGGAAGATAAAAAGCAGACTGAAGAATCCCATCTTCTTGGCAACATTGAAAAACTGCAAAATTGACCCAGGAAAGAGAAGAAAAAAACCTCAGAGAAAAAACTTCAACACAAAATAAGACCGAAAGCAGCTAAAGCCGCAGGCAATGAGAGTCGTTGACTAAAAAAATCGATGAAAAATACCCGAGTAACCTGGAGATGCGAAACGTTACTCAGCAACATTGGCCTTGGTGGAAATAATGGCAGGAGAGCAGATGCCAAAAATGACAGCAGTGAAAATCGCCACCAACAGCAATCGAGCAAAAAAGACAGAAGTTTCGCTGCAAAAGGCACATGGGGAAGAACTGATGCTAATGAAAATAATTTCAGTTCAAAAAGCGAATAAACGCAGGAAGCGTTTAACTGTGGCAGCCCGAGAACAGCTGAGGTGTCACACGGACCTGCAGTCGGTTTAAAATGGCAAAACAAAAAATGTCCGAGACTTTTTTTTTCAGAAAAAGGTAAAGCCCAGGGGACTCCCACAAAAGCAGCCCGGTCTGCTGCTACACCTCCCAGTTTCTCTGAAGAGGGAGCAGGACCGTTATCACCCTCTGTGGGACATTTGTCACCGTGGCCACATCAGGGCCAGGCACCGCAGAGAGGTAGACCGCAGCACGAAGGGCAGACATGGCGGGAAAGACACTTTCTGGACCTGGCCCCGCCACCGCCCCAACCTCAGGCAGGGGGCTGGGTCTCTCACTTGTGGACACACGCCCTGCTGGAAAGTGGAAGAGGGATCGGACAGTCTGGGGGGCCCTAGGAAACCACAGTGCTGGCCCCACTTGGAGGACCCAGTGGCCTCCAACGTCTACCCTGAGGTGGGCAGGCAGGGGGAACACCTTTGTGGGGGTAGAGGTTGGGGTGGGAGGACAGGGAACGATTTCAGTCTGTACTTTTCTATACCATAAGCGGGCATTACAGTTAAGACCAAGGGTTGCAGGGGAAACATTAAGGGAAAAAAAACCAAAACACTTTTTCTAAAAATAACTGATTCTGCATCAGTATCTACGCACACGAAAGGTCCAGATGACCTCGGAGCTGCAGATGGCACAAGCTCACATTTATTTGCAGTCCAGCATGTGGGCCGGGTCAAGTTTTAGGTCACAGGCAATGGATTTATACTTTTGGAATTTCAATTTGTGCGCAGGTGGGCCTGCTCCTCTGAAGTCACTCCTCTGGCCTTGGGTATTTCAGGCTCCTTCTCCCAAATGCTGATCATGTGCTGTGGTGGTTCAAACACATTCCAGCGGGGTTATTTGGCTTTGCAAATAATAAGCTACAGAATCCTGGCTGAGAAGGACGCACACCAGTTTCAACAGAGTAAATACCTGTGAGAAGGAAGAGCGGGGAGGGGCGGGGCTCACAGGAGGCCTTCGGCAAGAAGTCTCCTTTTTTCAGGAAATAAGCTATTACGGACACCTGAACTACATGCGGAGAACTATTATCATTTGTTAAAATTGTGGAAGGTCTGTGGGAAAGTTCTAATTTCCCTGTAACATACATGTTCCAAATTTTTATAACACAGTAAAAACAGTCACACAAAACCCCAACAATAGACCAAGGCAGGGAACTGCTTCTGGCATCTTTGAGGGTCTGAATCAGCACAGAGCCAGCTGAGAAAATCAAAGTTCAAAGACCTTCGGTAACACTTAGGAAAGTCTTGGCCTGAGAGTATACATACCACAACACTTAATTTGTCTCTGTCTTCTAAAACTTCTGTTATTGTAGAGGGGGAAAGAGTTTTTTTTTTTCCTTAAACAAATAAGGGTAGGGGAAAATGAAAACTATTGTGTGGAGAGGGGCATACTGGGCACCACACATTTTACAAGGAGTTTCGGGCATCGGCTCATCTAATCTTAACAACAAAGAAGTCTGTTGTGACCCTTTCCTCACCCAGAGGAGGAAATGGCTTCTCAGGGGCAAAGGCACTGGCCCAATGTCACAGAGCCGGCAAAGAGGGCTGTGGCAGAGGTAGGCGGCCCCAGGGGCTGCCTCCTGTCCTTCTGGTACAAGGAGGGAGCCCCAGAGTGAGAGGGCCTCGCAGAGGCCAGCCTTTCTTAGCTTGGATGGGGTCACCCTCACAGGGCCAGAGCCCAGAATGCTAGCCTAGGAAACCGACAAGAAACTGTTCCAAAACACAGCCCTTCCCTGCCGTCTTGTCTCTTGGCACTCCAAAACCAGGCCAGGTCTGTCCCCAGCACCTCCCCAGCTGCCACACCACTCTCCTAGGACAGTGCCACCTTGGACCCATCTCCCCCAACAGGACACTGGGAAGTTCTGAAGGGCAGGTGGCTTGGGCTCCAATCCCATCCCTAAGTCTTACAGGCTCATTAAATTTACCTCTTTAAATCTGTTTCCTCATCTGCACAATGGAGGTGTCACTGCTCCGTCTTACACGGTCACTGTGAGTATCTGACGTGATGACACACCTACCTACAGCTCTTAGAACAGGGCCTGGCAGAGTGCCTCGCAAATATTGATCAGCGGTATAATGGTCCTTAACAACTCCAAGTAAACATAGCCTTTCTCAGTGCCTGGGCTTCAGATTCTTTGAGAGCAGGAGCCCTGCCTTCAGTGAGTTCACACCCCCCACAGCTCCTGGCATCTGAGGGTGGGGGGAAGGGAGCCAGAGGCCAGGGTGGGGTGGGGTTAAGCGCCCACCCAGGAGAAAGGGCTGCTCGACCTGAAGGAAGGGTCACTCCGAGCCCTTTAAGACACCCTGTTAGTAAGGAAGGCATGAGGAAAGGACTGAGGACTCTCAGCGGTGGCTTTTCTTAGCACTGCTCTGTCAACTAGGGTCTCTAACACACACACACACACACACACACACACACACACACACAGGGGGAGCTGACATCACAGGGCTTCACCTCGAATGGATCACAGAGAACAGGGTCTCAAGGGCCTCTGATGGCTCAGTGACACCTCAGAGGCCCCATTCATCCGAGCTCAGGGAGCCGCAGGAGGAGTTCCTGCTACAAACATCTAAACACTGACACATATTTGCTGCCAATTAACCACAGGCCGATTTCACCCCCAGGACGGCAGGTCCTAGATGTGCCGTGCTGGAGCGTGGCCTGGGGCGAGCTCTGGGAATCACTAGGCTCCTCGGACGGAGGGAGCAACTACTGCCTGCTCCCTGTAACCAGCACGGCTCGCAGTGCGCACCGCACAGCTGAACCCAGAGTGCTCGGGGGAGCCGGCTCTGGCCCACGGCTCCCTGCCCTCCGCTCTCGCACAGAGGGGCTCTTCCGAGGCGAGAAGCTCAAGTGCTAAACAAGAAAGGCTCAAGCAGAGCCTTTCTGGCAGCTGGGATGCTGCCCTCTGCTCTGGCTTTCCTGGCTGTGTGACCTTGAGCAAGTCGCTTACCCTCTCTGAATCTCTGACTTGCCTTTCTCAGAAAAATGAGAAGCTTAGAACAAATCATTCTGAAGGCGCCTGGCAGCTTTTAGACTGTTGAAAAGTGCTCTCTTCTGGCGTCAATCCGAGTCTGTCTTAATCTCCCAAAGTCACAGACTGGAGAGAAAACCAAAGCAACTCTTGGGCGCCCTGCCCCCTCCCCTCACCCATCTGCTTCTGCTGGAGTTTTGTGTGCTGGTCTCTGAAAAGTCCTCTCAACCCTTTTCTAATTTGTAGTTAATTACAAGGAACTGCACTTACATTCATTTTGGGGTTCACAAATGGAAAATACTAATGACTTTGTAAATTAATTTCAGATTTGGCTCCATAATTTCTGGCAATAAGATCATACTTTGTTTTCCTTCTCATTGTTTTAGAGGCAAATGAAAACACAGCCCCCTCCCCAAATGCATTAAAAATTCCAATGAAGTTTTTCTGAAAAAAAAAAGCGATAAAATATTGGCATCCGGGGCAAGCTTATGTTGCAGTGAGGAATCACAGCAATGGGCCTGAAAGAGCTCCAGTGGGCTGAGTGGGACGCCGCTTTCCTCCAGCAAGAAGACAGACAAGAGGTCCAGGAGGACTTTTCCCGTTTCCACCAGCAGCTCGGCAATCCATCGAGTTCTCGCTTCCACAGAGTCTGATTGTCACAGCGACCTGCCGGGACAGGGGCACAGGCCCCGCATCAGGGAGGCCTCGGTCCCCACTGCTTTGGCTGGGCTACTGCATCCTGTCTCGGGTGTGACACTGGATCGGCCATACACAACTTGGACAAGCCTTTAAAGGGGAGTGACCAGGAGGGGGAGGAGGTGCAACAGAAGAGGAACAGATGAGGAGGCTGCTGACACCTCAAAGGGGAGGGAAGAAGGGGAGGGGACAGGGCAGCTTGTCCCAAAGGACAGAAGACTGAATGGTGGGCTGTTCCAAAAGGTAGAGCAGAAGTTACAGGGAAGCTGACTTCTGCTCAACTCATAGAGGAGTTTTTAGGAAGGAAAGAAAACTACAATGGACTGCACTAGGGTGACGAGTGGAAGGTGTCAGCAGCTCGTTGATGATAAGAGAAAAAAGCCCATGTTCCATTGAAATCATGCTTCCTGATCATTCAGTGCTGTTAAGCATGACATTCATGTTATTCATGTGACAGCCACGCAAGGACAGCCCAGACTTATGTGTAAGTCCATCTTCCCCAGTATGGTCATGGGCTCAGGGAGCTGGTGCTGCACCCCAAGTCACACAGCTGATAAGTACAGGTGCAGGCACCTGAACCCAGGCCCTCTACCCAGGGCTCTTCCCCACAATTCCTCCTACCACAGAGCCTTGGAACCCCCGTCTCTTGGATCAGAAGGCTGAGTGTGGAAGTCTGCCTCCTTAATCCCTCATGAGAAGCCCAGGTTGTCCATCCTGGCCTGACCCCATCTTGCCTATGGGGGGCATGCAGATTCCCAGGGACACCAAACACCATGCAGTGCAAATGTTCCTTGATTTTCCACCTCTGGAAAGGACAAACAGTGAGGTTGAGCCTTTCAAAGCCCCCTGGCAGGGGTGGCGGGTACAGAGTCATTCACCCAGCAGGTGTCTATGTCTTAGCATCACTTCCTGTGAGGCACTGTGAGGTCAGGTTGAGGCCCCCAGCTTGGGAACTTGCTCCCCAGACAGGGAGATGAGAGACACCTCTCAAGGACACAAAGCCTACAGGACTTAGTTTCCCCCTCTACAAAGGGAACGGTTTGCTAGTTATTCTCCAAGATACCTTCCTGCTCTGAAGTCCCGTGTCTCAAAAGTGTAGGACCTCTCAGATGCCCATCAGTTTGGAGTAGGCTCTCTACTGGTCAGCTTAGGCTGTCGGTTCTATGGGGGATGGCAGCTCTCAGATGCTTCCAGCCTAGGAGGGGACACGCCCTGAGCTCGCCCTGCAGGTGAGGGAAGAGGAGCAGATGGGGGTGGGGGGAGAGAGGACCTGACGGGGCTCGCACACACTCCGTCTCTCCCTCCTGTCGCACAGCGTTCCTGGCCAGGCAGTCTCCTACTGAAGCGCTGGCTCCTGGGCAGGCTGATTTCTAACAGGGGCAGACTGGCAGCCCCCGTCCCCCTGTTACAGGTGGCAAAACTGGAAATCAAACAAAGCCTCCCAAGCAGGTACTGGGGGGAGCTGGGCCTCATCTCGGAACCAGCACTGGACCTTGGTCACAGAGTCACTGAGGTCTAGTGGCTAAATCAGGGCTCTGGACAGATAGGCTGGAATTGAAATCCCAGCTCCACCCAAGTTGTGTGACCTCAGAAAGGAACAGGTCTCTGTGCCTCGGTGTCTTCCCTTTAACAACAGGACTGGGAGGAATCCCTGAAGGAACCGGCGACCAGCACCCCATGTCGTGCCTGGCATGCAGCAGACACCAGCCACTATGTAACACCCCGTAGCACTATGATTGAGCTTAAATATAAACCAAAGCAAATACATTGCAAACAAAACCAATAAAATCTAAGCAGGTAGTTCAATGCCTGGCGAATAGGAGCTCAGTGACTGGCTGCTGGCTAGACAGACAGACCAATGAGTCAAAACCCCTTAGTTCTGAGGTCCTGTATCTTCCATTCAGTAGCCATCTAATCTCTTGCAAGAAATCTCCACCTTCTGAGTCTCAGCTTCCTGTTCTGTGAGATGGGGATAATGGGCATATTTCAGAGGGCAGCTGTACGGTCTAACCATGCTGATGAGCAGGATCCTCAGAGGTAAAAGGCACTAGTGCACAGGACAAGGTAACATCCACCATTTTTGCCCAAAGCACGTATTCGATAATATTTAGTGAGTGAGTGACTGCTTGAACGCACATAGGCACTCGAGAACTTGTTCAATCCCAGCCTCCCCACATTCTTGGGGTTTCCCAAGCAGAAAGTCTCAGCTGCTTGGAGCGTCCCAAAGTATGTGGCAGGGGGAGCAGGGCCCAGCTCACTGGCCTCTACAGCTGCTGCCCATCCCTGGCTCCCCACCCCCACCACATACCCCCACTAGCTATCACCATCCTCACCCCCCAATGGCTCAGAGCCTGACTTTCAGGAAAAAAAATAACCCTGTGATTAGAAGAAATGCTGCTTCTATACCCACATCATTTCAATCAAGGCATGCACAGGCCTTCTGAACTGATGTCCCAAGCCCTTGTTTAACAGGCCTGCCGTGGTGGCCCTCCATGGAGCTTTCCTTGAGTGCTAGGGACTATGTGGTGCTCAAATTCTCCTTCTCTGTATTGGAAAAAGAGGATAGGTGAGCAGAAGGCTCTGGAGTCGGCAGGCCCTCCCCTGAACCCCAACTCCACCTCTAACTGTGTGTCATTGGGTAAGTTGCTTAGTTCCTCTGAGCCCCTGCTACCTCGTTTGCAAGATGCACATGGTAGTCACCCACCACACAAGGCTGTCGTGAGAACTCGGGGGAATCACCATGGCAGCGTGTCTAGCCCAGTGCCTGGGACACAGCAGACCATCAGCAAACGCAAGACTCCCCTGCTCCTGGTGGAGAGAAGCCCGAACGCTAGCCCCACTCTGTTCCTCAAAGGCTGTATAATCCAAACAAGCCCCAGCCCCGCAAGTGCAGTTACAACCCTCCGAAATGCAGACGACATTCGCTGACCTAACGAGGAAATCTTAGAGCTGTGATATCCAATATGGCAGCCACATGTGGCTGCTGAGCACTTGAAACGTGGCCAGTCCAACTGCAAGTGCAGAAAACACGCTGATTCCAAAGATGTGATGAAAATCAGACTGGAAGCTACCTCGTTAACAACTTTTATACCGAGTACACGCTACAATGATGTTTTAGGATATATTGCATTAAATAAAATATTATTAAAAATTAATTTCATCCTTTTCATTTTACATTTTAACATGGCTAGTAGATTTCAAATTATGATGGAGCCTGCATTACTTCTCTCTCCGGCAGGCACTGCTCTAGGGCACTGACTAATCGAGTTATTTCTGTGGGTGGGATTCTCTCCCCAGGTAGGCTGTAACTCCTCCTGGAGAGAAGATGTGTTAGCTCTAACCTTTCTTCCACCATAGCACTTACCACCCAGTGCTGAAGGTGTGTATCAGAGTACTCTTAGGGATCTAATGAGTAAAATCTGAAGGTTCTAGATGAGGTCACGTATCACTGTGCACCAGGATCCGTGTCACTAAGTAAAAACATACACCGACTCATTTCATCCTTAACCCAGGAGGTAAAGTTCACTCCCTGCATTTTCCAGACAAGGAAACTGAGGCTCAGGAAGTTGAGCGACCAACCCAAGGCTGGTAGATGGTCAAAGGCAATGGCTAGGATATGAACCCAGACCGTTGTGACTCCAATTGCAGGCTCCTCTCCAGTATCTACAGGACAAAGTATGCATCCCACACTCCTTGGTCACGTGAAGCCTCTAACTCACACATCCTAGAAGAACTCAGTCCCAGTGAGGCTTTGCTTCTTCCCCACCCCCCACCAAAACCACCAGAGGACTTCCCAGCATGTCAGAAATGACACACCACAAAAGGGAGTCCACATACAGCCCTGTCCACATCTGGCCCAGGATCAGCTAGCTCAGAATTAGTCACATTTTAAAAGGGGTGAGTGATAGGGAAGGTGAATTTATTTTCTTGCCTTTGAACTTTCTGCCCAGGGCGTAGGCAGGAACCTGGAAATAAAGAACCAGTGAATAGCAAAGGGCCTAATAAGATTTTTTTTCAGAGTAACTCAGTAGCAAGTTTCAGAAGCTCAGCTTCTGGTTCCATTGAAAGCGGCCCCCCAGCTGCTTCCAGCCCACACTGCCCTCTGCATTCGAGCTCCGGCACAGGCCTCTACAGTGCCCGGCTGGGAAGGCCCTGAGCTGGACACAGAGTAGGCTGCCCATGGTGTGTGTTTTTGGATGGGTGGACGGACAGATGGATGTACAAACGAACCCTTAAAGGCACAGAACGCATAGTCCTGCATCTTAAGGAACTCACCAGACGGGGCACGAAGAACATGAAAAACGAAAGGACAATGAAAGGGCTGTGTACGACCACTTACCAAAAGAGTATTGTCTGCAAAGGGGAGGAAGAAAAGGGAGGGGGAGTGAAGGGCCCTCCCTTTTGTCTAACCCGTCCGAGTTTGCAAGCAGAAGAAGGCTGCCCGCAGGTTGAGCTCGGCCAAGGGAAAGGTCAGGGTGGGCCATTCAATCTAGGAAGGCTTCAAGGAGGAAGACATGCCTGCAGGAGGAGGAGCACTCAGACAGGACCAGAGGGCATTCTGATGGTGGGTTGTGTCAAGCCAGTCACTTGACCTCTCAACCTCTCGGTTTCCTTCTTGAAGAGGAGGAGGGACAGCAGGCAGAGAGGGAGGAGACAGAGAAAAACAGCGCCTGGTAGACAGTTCATATCCGACCTCAGACAGGGTAAATATTTACTCACCCATTCACAGCCTGGCTCTGGTGAGTGCCCTCAGTTTGGGCCACCTGGGTTTATGCTGGTGTCTGGTTTTGATTTGAGGCCCAAGGCGGCCAGTGTTTAGCCCACGGCACAGAGTCCAGCCCTACACCTTGTCTGTCTGGGAACTAAATGGATCGCGTTGGATGGCAGCGGAAAAACTGACCACGAGGATGGCCCTGCTGCTCACGCCAAGATGACAGGGAGACGCGGCGTGAGCTGCCCTCTGCTGAGTGCCCACCCTGTGGAAACATCCCAGACATGTGTGCCTGTGTGGGGAGGGTTTGTCTTAACCCCACGGGAAGCTTCGGGGAGGTGCATTGGTGCCCCCATTCCACAGATGGGGAGACCGAGGCTCAGCAAGGCCACACAATTTACACAGTTACACAGAGGAAAACTTGAACCACACCTGCCAAATTCTATCCTCTACTCTTTCACACTAATTACAGAGCTAAGGAAAACACTCTTCCATCCAACAAATATTTACTGAGGGTCCTACTGGGGGTTAGGAACTGTCTAAGGCACTGGGGACCCAGCCATAGACAGGAGAGGGACAGGAAGCTGGCATTTCAAGCAAAGAGACTGGCCTTAAACACACAATACAAAATGAAGATAACTTCAGTGGCTGATACAGGTTTAAGGCCTGAGGGGGGAGGTTTAAGCAGGGTTAGACACTGGACCACGTCAGTGAAGGTCCACAGGAATCACCGGGAAGCATGTTTAAAACGTGTGTTTCCAGGCAGCACTTGGGGTTCCATGAGAAGGCTAAGGAGAAGCCAGGAAATCCACATCAAATGTCGTGTTGGGAGACTGGGGGCAGGAGGCCCTGGACCATGGCAGCCTAGGGTCCAGGCACAGAGCTCTGGCCTTGCCCCACCTCCCGGGAAACAATAGGGACAAGAATCTGAACTCACACCTCAATCTCCTCATCCGTGAAACAGACATGATAACACCTGGCCTGACCTACCTCCCAGGGTGGAGCCGAGGTAAAGAAAGCTAATGAAGGTAAACTGTGAAGGGCTGAACAGTTGGGAGTTGGGTATCTTCTTATGCCACACTACTGCTAAGAGTGGACCAAGCACAGGCAAAAAGAAGCAAGCAACACCCCAGGGCTGCCGTCCAATGAACAGCTGCTTACTGACAAATACCCCACACCGAACCCACCCTGCCAAACGAGATAACTCTCGCTCAAGTGAGGTTGCTCAACAGGGGCCCGCGTGTGGGTTTCCATGCCGTCGTCCATCCTGTGGGAATCCGGCATGTGGGGCTCCTGGTTAGGCGCGCGGCTGCAGTAAATCACCCCGCCGCCAACCGCTCCAGCCCACATGCTGCTCTTATGGTCAGCGTGCTCCATCCCAGCAGCGACCTGGCCCCAGCGCTGGTCAAGTCAGCAGCAGCCTTTCCTGTTCTTCTCCTCACAGGCACCAGCTCGCATTTCAGGCCATTTGCTCCCCTGGGCATGACTCAGAGAGTCAGTTGTCCTTAAAAAAATGCTTTTCATATTTCACATCAAAAATAAATACCACGCACTCTGGATGGAAGCCATCACAGATGTCTCTGTTGAGCTATTAAAGTGAAAAGGCCCGAGGAAGCAAAAAAAGTGGTTAATTCCTATTGTCCTGTCCCTACCGCTTTAATCTATGGTGAGCTAGAAGAGGGGGCTCGAGGCCAGGCCATGGGGCCGATTTCTGGTGTGAGCAGTGCTAGTGGGGTCAGGGGTTCATGCATTCCTGGGGACCGGAGAAGGGGAAAAGCAAATGCCAGCAGGGTGATCCCATAGACATCATGGTTCTAGGCAGCGATGGGCAACCGCACCTCAGAGAGGCTCCTGGTACTCAGAATGGAGCAGGTCTCAATCCCTAAAGAAGGATGTGGGGTGGCCAGCCACAGAGGCTGCAAGGCTGAGAGGTGCAAGCGCTGTCCAGTGGGAGGGGCCTGCCCAGTGCCTAAGGATGTCCCCTGCCACTCCATGCATTTGCTTCCCATGACAGCCTCCACCCCTTATCCTGACCCACCCACGCCCCGACCATTTGGCTTCCTGGGTGGGGTGGCCACAAGGAGAGAACGCCCTGGTTATAACCTCGCAGTGGTTGTACTTTTCAACAAATAAATGAGTGGCTTGATTTGTGCTTTAGCTTCTTGCTGGTTAATGGGAGCCAGCAGCTCTGACTCCAGGCCTGGCAAAACGAGGTTTCTGAACTGGGAAGTACAGGCCCAGCTCCCAGGGAAATTCACCAAGATCAGGGCCTGAGTATCCCGCCTTTCCTTCCAGCCCCACCAGGTGCACCCTCCCATGGGATAGCACTGTAAGGATTTTCGAGGTGCCCCGAGGTCACACCCAGAGGCACCCTGTGAAAAGCTGAAATTAAAAGCTGCAATTTCACGTGCAGCCACGTTTGATTTCCATTCAGATGTGGTCGCAGGGGAGGCCTAGGTCAACTGTGATATTTGATAATGAGGCATTCTGATTTACAGATATTCTCATCAACCAAAAACGACCAGAAACCTTTGGCCAACTCCCCGTGAAACTGTTCTAGAAAGCATTTGTACACTCATCTTCCTCAACATGTCCACTTTCTTTTAAGACCGTAGTTTTCCTAAAGACAGAGGACCCCTCCAGCCCCCAGGCCCTGGTATGAAGTGGGTTCTCACTGCAGCGATAGCGGTGCTGAGCCCCAAAGACAGGCCGTTGGACAGGTCCCTTAGACGCCCCAGGACAGCCACCAGCAATGTCTCTTTCGAGGGGACTAACTCCTTAAAACTAAATGACAACAATTTATTTTCCAGTGATTTTTTTTTCAGTCTTATTCTACAGAGTATCCAAAAAGTTAGAAAACATGGTATGCTAGTTTCTCTGTTTCTAGGCTTTTGGGACACTCTAGGACGTACATATTATACCTTTTCAGATTAGCAGTTGGATCGGTCACTTTAAATTTAGAGGTTCTCCACCTAAAAAAATAAAGGAGAAGTCCAAGGGCTGTAGAAACACCCTGAGTGTATTGTTTGGAAAGGTAACTAAAAGACTGTTTCAAATTAAGTTTATCCTCTTTCCCCAAGTTGGGGCATCCTGAGTATCTGTGCGCCTTATATGCTGGACTCTAAAATCAGAATGCTGGAAGGAGGCGATAACACCATCAAATTATTAATGGCTACCATTTAATGAGCATTTATAGTGTTCATATATGCCCGGGCTGGTCAAATCTCTCACATGTTGCAGTTTAACCTTTAAAACGAGTGCACTGTAATACTTCACCCTTAGTTTACATATAAAACACGGAGACTCAGGAAGTTTGAGCCCTTGCTAAGGCCCCATAATTTCCTCGGGGTGGGGCCAGCATTCGAACCCTGGTCTGTAGGACCCGAAAGCCCTGTTCTTCTCTCCATGAAAAAACTACCCTGTTCTGTGGAGTCATGGCTTTCTCAAGATTATCAGATAAACCCTGGCTTGCAAACCAAAGTTTAAGAACCAGCTCAGCTCTTAGCTAGGGTCATGACCCTCAAAGTGCCTCACCTCTCCGGGTCTCAGTATTTTTAGCTATAAAACCAATATATGTTTTTTTCCCCCCTGAGATTTTCTTTGGCTTTAACAAAAGGCATCCCCCTCTCCCCCCCTTCCCCACCCAGAAAAAGCCAAGAGATCCCCATCTGTAAATCCTCAAATAGCAAGCAGGAAAAAGATTCCTGTGAGGAAAGCAGTCCTAGCTTGCTCACTCCCAAACTCTGGTCGAAACCAGACACCCACAGCAGGATGGGGTGAGGGGGAGGGCAGAAGGTGACCCTCACAGCAACCCCCCCCCCCATCAGGCTACTTCGACAGTCCCCAAAGCCTGCAGACTGAATTCTCTTCTTTAAGAAGAAAAAAAAGAGTCTAACCTTCAGTGTCCTTATTTGTAAAAGAGAAATGCTTTGTCTGCTCATTCAGCACAGAATTGGTAATGAGGACCCACTGAAACATCAGCCACGAGCAGGTTTTGTATACATAACCAGAAAAGATGTGCTCTGGAACAAGAAGATTTGGGTCACAACTCCAGCTCTGACATTGACGGCTGTGCGTGGCCGAGTCGACTTCGCCTCTGCGGAACCCCGTTTCCTTATTTATAAAGTTCAGACCCTAGACCAGCACTGGGACTTTCTGTAACAATGAGCACGTCCTTCTCCGTGCCGTCCAGCCACTAGCCACCTGCGGCTACTGAGGACGTGAAATGTGGCTGCTGTGACCGAGGAAGTGGATTCCAAATTTTATTTAATTTTAACTACCTGACATTTAAACAGCCACCTGTGGGTAGTGACTCGTTTTACAGAACACGGTCTTCTACTGTAGCGATAAGAACTAAATAAGATAACGTTTGTGAACTGCCTGGCACAGCAGGTTCTGGAGGAAAAATGCATGAAGATGTGGAAGTCCTAGCAGTAGACATAGGCACATATTTTTAAAGCAGAATATCCTCACATTGGGAAATGGTGGCACTAGGAGCTGACAGACAAAGAGATACGTAGATATTTCAGAAAGATCTAAAGAAACCAGATACGCTGGAATCATTCCCTTAAGTGCACAAACTGAATAGCTCAAAGTCTGCCGTGGTGTTTTCTTCACAAATGCTCTTGTCAGCGGATAGAGAGGCGTTTTAGGCCAAGTTGGGTTTTTATAACCCAGTTTTTTACAAACTGGCCCATAAGTGAGCTCTCGCCCCTTAAAAATAAAACCTTCAGTCTGAGGCAGCCTCCCTGGGGTCTCTATGGAGCTGCCCACCAGCACCCAGCACGACAGAGGCAGCTGGCACACCCGGCTGGGGACACACTCCCAGTGGGGCGAGAGCCACCCACGGTGCCTGGGGTTCACAGGGTGGCCACTGGCAGCAGCCGGGTCGGGAGTGCCCACCGGTGCTGGCTGGCAGCTCGCCTTTGTCAGAGCCCAACAGGAAACAAGGAGAAGACAGCACGGGCCGCGTGGAAATCCCCACCGGGCCCCACGCCAGAGCATGACTCAGGGGGCCGGCCGGTGAGCTGCCCTCCTACCCTTGGCCAGGGCCCAGGGGCCCAGCTGCAGGATACATCGCAGCCTCTCTGCACAGACCAAAACACAAAAGTCCTTACATATTACTAATTATGTTACAGATACAATCTGAACACATGTGAGACAGAGTCCCACCATTTCAGGTGGGGGTTCAACGTCCTTTTACAACAACAAAATGGACAGTTTCGAAAGGGAGTTCCAGAGTTCACGTCCTGAGACTGTGACTGAATCTAAGAAACCCACTTAACCTTTCCGGCCGCCTCTCGGCCTGCAGGATACAGGGGCACGCCCGGGATGAGATTCCCATCCTCTCCAGGCTGCCTTCCAGGCAGTCCCAGCCCACAGTGCCTCCCACCTCCTCTCAGCCCACCCCACTGCCCTCTCTATACCACTCAGTGGCAGGAACGGATCTCAGCCCTGTGACGTGAATCATCCTAAACGCGGACATTTTGCTGCTCTCCCCCCTACCCTGATACTGAGGCCACCAGATCAGAGGCCGTGCCTTATACCTTCAAAGTGAGTGTGACACATAGTTGGGTCTCCGGAATCGCTCATGTATTGATCCAGAGACACAGCATGGAATACTCATAAAACTGTTGTTCCTGATACCTGTCTAATGCCAAGTCACAGCTGGGCTGTCAGGGGCTCCTGCCATCGCCATTCCTCACTGTGACATTCAGGAGCTCAGAGCAGTCTGCCCCGTGATCTCTATCTCCCCCTAAAAGCGCCCAGCACACCCCAGGGTCTCCTGCCTGGCACTAAGCAAAAAGAAGCAAGAGCGTGAAGAACACAAACAAAAACACTCCGAGTGAGATGCAGGAGACTTATTGGTCCAAAGTTTTTACTTGCAGAAACTACTAGAAAAAGCTGACCCATGTCATTTCATTTTAATAATGCCAACTTGCCTTGACTTTTCACCTTCAGAAGCTGCCTTAGGCAATTTTATCTTTGGACCAGAAACTTCTTACAAAATAATCCATTTGCCCCGTTCCCCTGAGTGTGCGTTGATCTGAACTTGACGGATCTCTTTGGCAAGTCCGAGATGCAGCTTGGCCAGTGCCCCACATACCTACTTAATCAGCCACTCCACTCAGTGGGCCCATGAGACGCTCAAGACCCCATCCCCACCCTCCACCCCCTGTTGCGCCCAAGGGTCATCCCCTACCCAGGTCCCCCTCGAGTCCCCACTCCGAGGCTGCCCTCCTGCCCCAAGGAGCCACGAGCAGGAATCACCATGCCCTCTGTTCCCACTTCCTCTCCTCCCACCACGGGCCTCGCTGTGGGTTTCAGCACCCAGCGCTCCACGGAGACTGCCCTGTACTTCCAAGTCACCAAACCAAGAACATGGGCTTTTCAACCCTTCTCATTCCGGACTCCCCGTGACATCTAGTACTGCTGGGCACTTCCTCTCGCTGCAGGGTCTTGTCACTCTCGGCTTCAGTGTCACTGTGCAATGTCTTGCTTGTCCTCTCCCTTCCCGACCTGCAGCTGTGCCTCAGGTTCTGGCCTGGACCTGCTCAGCCTGCCCTCACAAGCTCCCAGCCCAGCCTCAGCCATAAGATGATGACTCACAAATGCCTATCTCAACTCAGACCTGTCCCCCGAACTCCACACTCAGCTGCCCCGCCGCCGGGTTCCTGCTGTGCACAACAGGAGCTCTGCACATGCCTGCCCGTGTGCGCCAGCGTTTCCCGATGGCCTGCTCTGTACCAGGCTCTGTGCCAGGCCCCCCGGGAGAGGTGTGTCCCAGGGCTCACAGGGACACGTGAGGAAATGCCATGGACTCTCAGAAAGGGCAGTTCTCCTCTGGCCGGAGCTCCCACAGAAGGCACCACCACTGAGAAGTTAGCATGTGGGTTGTGTCCTAAAAGACAGCTCAAACCAGCACTTTTCACCTGTGAAGTATTCAGGACTCGGCACCCACATCACGCTGAGAGAGCACACAGCCATATTGTGTAGGGGGCAGAAGGGGACTAAACGGTAATGGAAAAAATACAATAAAGGTTAAATAAAAACAAATAAATAAGCTGGTGTTCTGCATCCTACACTGGACGAAAACCTTCTAGAGAAAGGCATTTTTTTCTCTTTTTTTATTGTATTTTTTCCCATGGCCATTTATCCCCCTTAAACACCCCTTCCCCCCAACTTCACCACACTGCTGTCCATGTCCATGAGTCCTTTTTCAAGAAAGACATTTTCTAAGCAGAGCTCTTTGGGGGGCCTTTTGTGACAAATCGATATTTCCCCCCAAAATGCTAGTCTGACATAGAAGTGACAGACCTTTGCCCCAGCGTCTGCTGGCCCCAGGCCTGCCCTCACTGGACCTTTTTGGCAAATATCAGAGACCACCAAAAATCAAGCAAAACAAGAACAGCTGTTTATTAGCAGAAACTACACTAGATTTGCTTTACTCTGATAAGGAACGCTCTCAAGAGGAAAGCTCAGTTGGTGTTTTTGTTTATGCTAGCCTCCTCTCGGTCCCCTCTCGGCCGGGCAGCCAGCCCCTCACTGGGTCTCCCACTGCAATTCCCACACTGGTGACATGTGACGTGCTCCTCCCCCAACGGTCAGAGGGTGTCCAACACTGCCAGGCACATGGCAGCACCCCACACGCACGCTGAAAGACCGAGCTTCAGACTCTTCCTAAGGAGTCCTGACTATCAAGTGCTCACGTGCTCTGCTTCTGTACCAACACTAAAACGCCACCACTTGATCGTGTTTCCAGGCATTTCCAAGGCAACAAGAGCTCTCTAAAGAAAGTCTGAATATCTGTGCTCAACAAATCACGTCTCTCACATGAGTTTAGAGGGTTTCGGAGCAGGTAGGGAAACCCTGCACCCACCAGCATCTCATGCCCTCGTCACCTGTTCAGACTCCACCTGGGGACCTGGGGACTTCCTGATAATCAAAAGGGGACACCCACTCAGAGTGGAGAAGGTAGCATGGGGTGGGGACTCCGGGGACCTGAACCTGAGGATTGGCCCCATCCATACTTTTGCTTTGGGACACACGGCTTCCTGCCCTGTCCAGTGAAGGACCGGCACTGAGGAGGTCTGCGGCCCCCACTGGTTCTGTCAGTGGCTCTTACCCCTTCCTGGTCTGACTGCACAAAACTGCGCCACCCTGTTTCCCATGGGTACACTCAGGGTCACCACTTGAGTGGGACCAGCATAGTGGAAAAGCAAAGGACCTGAGTTTGTGTCCCAATCAGCATTTTCAGCCTATGAGGCCTCCATAGAGTTTATACATTCGAAATGGATGGCTCTGTCCAGAGTGTCTGCTAAGCAGGCAGCCACGGCCCCATGCCAAGGAGCCAGCCCTCTCGAAGGGGAGGTAAAGCACATCCCACCGTGTGCCCTTGGGTGCTAGGGAGACGCAGGGCCTGGGAGAACTGGGTGGGGCAGCCCAGCACAGACAGCTTCCTGGAGGAAGGGAGCGTGGGGATTTCCAAGCAGTTTACAACTTTTTTCAAGATAAACATTGCATTTATCCACTTTCTTACCTCCTGACCTTTGCCATCCAAATCGGACATGCCATTGTCTCCAGTCACAAGATTTTTCTATGACCATGAAGGGAAGAGCTGGCGGGGTTGTTTGCCTGTGACTGAGAAGCCATCTGTTCAGGCCACTGAATACACATCCACTGTTTCCATGCCTCATGGACACCCCATCACCAAGGGTATCCTCATTCCTGCTGCTCAGGTCCCCTGCGTCCACTCAAGAGCCTCTTCCTCTCCAGCCCGCCAGTTGCCTGATGCTCCCCGCACCAGCAACCTCTTCTCTGAGTTCCCATGACACCTGCTTTCAAGGCCAGTTACAGGACCACTACGAACAATAACCACAATTGTGGCCACTTCCCTTTACTGCGTGCTCCTCCAGCCAGGCGCTTGCTCAGCAGGTCACAGCCATGATGGCAGCAATGCCCATACAACCCCACAAGATGGGTACCATTGTTCCCCCACTGTGCCAGGATGGATCTGAGATTCCAAGGTCTGGTCCCTTACCTGAGGCCATGTGGTCATCTGCAGGGAAGATTTCTAAGCAGCCTTGCATGGCTAGGTACAAATCTACATCCTATGGCCACATGCCTCGTGGTCCTTTCCACCCACTCTGGGCCAGGCACTGAGGATGGGGAGATGCATACAGCAGGGCATGCCCTCCAGGCCCTCACATCAACCACCATGCCCTGACTTATCGGGAGATGCCACCAGCACCTGGTGATGCAGTGGCACCTACCCCAAGAAGGCCTGTTGAATTAGACTGAATAGGACATGCCAGAGAGCAATGTCCACCATCCTCCAAGGTGGACTTCTCTCTGTTTTGAAATATCTCTCCCACCTCAGGGTTTTTGCATTTGCTTTCCTTCTGCCCAGGTTGCTCATCACCCGCCTCTTCTCCTGGTGACTCCTACTCACCCTTTGAACTTCAGCTTCAATGTCACTTCTTCTGGGAAGACTTCTCTGACCACCACCCCTTCCCCAAAGGGAATCAGGGCTCTCCCTGCCTACAGCCTCCAGACTCCCTCCCTGTCCTTTCCATTCATGGGCCCCCCAGTCTGCAAGGTGACATCTGTGATTTCTGGGTTCCCCAGACTGCAGTGTCTTGTTTCAAGGTAGGTGCTGTCTTTGCTCATCATTGAATCCAGAGCCTGGCAGAGTGGAGGCCGTCAGTTAGATGTGCTGGGTGAATGGAGAACTGCGTTCATGCCACTCGGCGTTATCTCAGCCGCACCATCACTCCAGGAGCGAGGCCAACCAGACAGCACTACGCCCCCTGACTGATAAGAAAGTCGCGGCTCAGAGGACACACGTCTCTCATCCTAGGTCAGAGGCATTGGCAAGACTATGGCAAAAATGCCCCAAAGAGGGTTACAGCTTCTTCTTCTTGGACTCTTTGGCAACTGGCACGATCCTGAGCACACAGATTTGCATACCCAAGGAGATGGAAACAGCAAGAATGACTTGCAGAGTGGAGCCAAAATGACTTGTTTTGTGGTGGTTGCTGCGCATCACACATCCATTATAGATTCTGGAGGGAGGCCACGTTCTGTCTGCATTTGATGCTATCCTATCCGCTCTGTTCTGAGAACACAGCTAGGTACCGGAGAGGTACAAAGAAATCTGTGGGTGCGGGTGAGACTTCACTTCCGTGGGAGAAAAGACTTTCCTATGGTCTCATTGCATAGGTGATGAAGTGCTAAGGTGCTCCCAGAGACACTCACGGCAGCCAGACTTCCAGGAATTCTGAGTTTGTTGACACACATTTGCTCAGGGGCTGGGGCAGAGCACTGGACCGGAGTCAGAGACTGGCTTCCAAGCTGCCTCTGACCCTGGGCAATTCGGGGTCCCTGTGGGCCCAGTGGGGTCAACAGCACCCACCCCACCTTCTTCTCAGGGCTATGGCCAGGCTCTAATGAGACGGCAGGTGCGAAGCACTCTTTGTAAACTATAGGCAATAATCTGTATTATTATATTCTTACAAGGCTGCTCCTGGCACAGGGTTGATGGTGCAGAAGGTGATCTTGTTGATAGCTCTACCCACAGAGCAAATGTAACTTGAAAGGAAACCATACTTAACAATATGGGTCCAAAGGTGGCCAGTGCAGGAGGAATGATGGCCTCGCACGCCCCTCACGTTAGGCAAAGGCTGGGGCAGGCAGGTGGAAAAGGAAGGAGAGGATAAAGTCAGAGTCAGGATTCCCTGGGCTGGAGTCATATCCGTGTACGCCACTAGCCATGTGACTTAGAGCCTATGCATTCGGACACTCCATTTCCCCATTTGTAAATTGTAAATAATGATAATCTCCCTAGAAGTTAGTGTTTGAACCTTTTTTTTTTTAAGAATGCTACCGAAAAGTAGAAAAGCCCTTTGGTAGGGATGGGATGGCGAGGGCCACCCAACATGGCATACACAGTCAGTTACAGGCAGCCTGTTCCTCCCCCGGTGAGGGCGCCTGTCTGGGTGGGCCTCTTTGTACAGTGGCCCTCGCCGTGCCAAGCACAACCATAGGTGGCAGTGGCCCCAGCTCCGTGAGATGCTGTTCATTTTGGGCCAGGACCTCCCTCACACATGCTGGGTTTTTCCATGAGGCAGGGAAGCTGGAATGCATGTCGGAGAGTGAACAGAAAGGGCCCTCTGCACCTAGGAGGTGGAAAGGTGGGTGGGCTTCAAGGCCACTGGTGAAGCAACGTCTCTTCCTTTCTGTCTAAGTCACTGCCGTCCTCAGAGCAAAGGCACACACACACTTTCAGCCCAACGATCCCCGCTGCTCAGCCAGCTTCAAGGACCTGAATGCAAGAAATAACTTCTAAAATGCAGCCAGAAGGACAACCACTGCCATTTCTCTGCCTCCAAATTAGTCCCCACCAACCCTAACCTGGTCATAGAGATGTCACTGAAGGATGAAATAAACATTCTGAATTTTAGAAAGCATTTCGATCGAGGTTATTTTAAGCACCTCCATGTCCTGTCCTAGGCACTATGGGGGGCATGGGAGGCAAATGAGACAGACAGTTCCCGCCTTCAAAGAGCTGTCAATCTAAGGCAGCGATTTCCACCTGGTGTGCCACGAGATTTTTTAAAACATGCAATACCTGACTATTTAGTCAGGGGTGCTGACCTCTGAGATCGTCAAATAAAAGAAAAAAAAAAAAATGACAACAGCCAACACAACAATAGCTGTCCAGTGTAAATGAATCAAAATTATACCTATTTTTTGTCAGATCAGCAAAAAACATATTTTGGGGTGTGCCGCGGACTTTTAGGCACTAGCCTGTGTGTGCCACGAGATGGAGAGGGTGGGAGATCGCTGGCCTAACGGGACAGAACCAAGGCGAGCGTAAGGATGATGTGCTTCAGGAGCGCTGGCTCCCGGGGCCCACGGAGGAGTCCCTTGTGCTGCGGTCCCTGAAGACACGGGCTTCTCCGTATGAAATGCTTTTTGGTTTGGTCTGACTCTTTAATTTAATAGACACACGTTAACTCTTGTCAGAGATCACACTTCCATTTTAGCTTTGGCATCTCAGAGCCAAATTTCCGGGCCACGTCTGACAATCTCCCAGAACTTTATAACAGGCAACAGGGTGGACTAACAGAACCTTTGATCGCGTCTGATTTTCCTGCCTTTTTCCCCTCTTCCCCTAATTTGCTCGCCTATCTCTATTCTTTTTCATTCGGTGCGTTTGAGAGTCACCTCCAATTCTTTTTGGAACAAGGTCAATTATTTTTTTTAAACACACTGAAAAAGTTGATTACTTCTCTAAGACGAAAATAATCAAGGCTCTCGTGAGGATGGGTGTTTACTGAGAGCAATGGGACAGGACTGAAGGTCCTGAAATGAAACTTTACATTTGTGGTCACCGGTTTTTCGACAAGGGAGCCATGACCATTTAGTGCGGCTTTTCAAACAGCGCTTCGGCAACCGGGTCCCCAAGCACGACATTGGACCCCTACCCCATATGGTATGTGAAAATTAAATCAAAGTGGATCAAAGACCTACATATGAGACCTGAAATTATAAATTCCTTAGAAGAAGATACGGGAGTAAATGCCGGTGACCTTGGGCTACACGGTGGCACCTTACATAACACACCAAAAGCAAGAGCAACAAAAGGAAAAAGCGGATTCGCCTTCATCGGGATTACAAAGTTCTGGGCTTCCAAGGACGCCATCGTGAAAGTCGGAAGACAACCCACGGAATGGGAGAAAATATTCGCTAACATTGACCTGATATGGGAACTTATATCCAGAATATGTAAGGGACTATGATATCTTAACAGTAGAAAGCCAGCCTGATTTAAAAAAAAAAGGGCAAAGGATCGGAACAGACAGTTCTTTAAAGGAGATATACAAATGGCCAATAAGCACATGAAAAGGTGCTCAGTACCATCAGCCATCATTAGGAAAGTGCAAATCAAAAGCACAGTGAGACACTGCTTCACACCAGAAGGATTTCTAAAATAGAAGAGACAGACAATAACAAGGGTTGGAGAAACTGGAACCCTGATGCATTGCTGGTGGGATTGTAATATGGTACAGCCACTTTGGAAGAGGATTTGGCAGTTTCTCCAAAAGTGCAACGCGAATTATCAAATGACCCAGTCATTCTATACCTAGATATCTACTCAAGAGAAAGGAAAACATGGGACCACATGGCAACTGCACACAAATGTTCATAGCAGCATCATTCCTAACAGTCAGAAAGTGGAAGCAGCCCAATTGCCCATAAACTGATGAATGGATAGACAAAATGTGCCACACCCACACCACAGAGTGCTATCTGGCCATAAAGATGAGGCACCGATGCATGCTACACTATGAACCTTGAAAGCATTAAGTGAAAGAGGTCAGTCACAAAAGACCGCATATCATATGACTCAATTTACAGGAAACATCCAAAAGAGGCAAATTCATGGAGACGGTAAATAGATTACGTTTCCAGGGCTGGAGGATGGGGAATGGCTGCCAATGGATAGGTTTTTTTGGGAGGTGATGAATCTGTTCTAAAATTAGGTATCAGTGGGGGTTACAGAACTCTCTAAAAACCAACAAATTGCACAACTTAAAGGAGTGAATTTGATGGTATATGAATTATATGCCAACAAAACGTTTTACAACAGGTTGATTCATTGAAGTCTAGAGTTGCATTAACAGTAATGTATTGCTGCTGGTTTCTTAGTGCTGACAAATGTACGGGGCTGGTGTGAGATGACACCCCAGGGAAATGTGGGGAAGGGGCACACTGTCTCTCCTTACTGTCTTTGTTGATTCCTCTGTAGCAAAGTTCCTCCCCTCTGGGCGCAGCCACTCAAAGGCAGGGACAGCCCACTAGGTCTCTGTGACAACAAGCATGGTACTTTTCCCTCTAGCCTCCCAGCAACACTGGGGAGTGAACACTGTCACCCAGGGAGAACAGCCCAGCCCAAGGTGCTGTTAGCACTCTACCACCCCTCCCCCATTTCTGTTTATACACACACTTCTGTTTTGCCAAACCCACCATCCCCTAAATCTAAATCTTCTTCTGTATCCTGCTGTGGGCTGGGGTCATGGGAAGCCTCGCTGGGAATTTCCTGGCCTCTCCCTCCTTCCCCCGCAGAGGCAGTGACTCTGGGGATGTTCCTTGGATATACATTGATTTGAGCCCTGCAGGTCTCTTCACGTTATGAGTCTTACCTTCCAAAACTAGCATAGAAGTCCAAGGGCAGAGACAGTATGTTATTCATTCCTATACCCCCAGGGCAGGGTCTTAGAGATCTATACCCAAACAATGAATGAGTCCTTTCATTCTTTCACTAACTGATGGGTGACTCAGAGGAGTTCGAAAAGGTCGAGGTAACCGTCCCTCCTCAAGGAAATCTGATTTTAGGCACAAAACCTCTAAAAAGCAAAAATTCTTCTTGGTCCTCTCTTTTTTGCATGGACATTACAAAGGGATTGGGGTTTTGTTTTCTGAGAAGCCCTGGGTTACTTTCCCACTCTGATTAACCTGGGAGCGGTGACTTATTATTATCCAGAGACACGGGTGGGTGGGAACTGGGCCGCGGAGGGAGCAGGCTTTGCATGCTCCGCCAGGCTGATGGCAGCCCTGCTTCCTGTGAGGCCGCGGCCGCTGACATCACTGAGAGGCAGTGTGTGCAGGCAGCACGCGGGGTCATGTGAAGTTCATGGCTGGGGCTTTCTCAGTCCATTGGGTTTTACTCATCCCCTATCCATTAAGTGTGTTTTTCCCTCTTCTTTTCTTTGTGTGTGTGTGTGTGTGTGTGTTTTAATTATTCGATGGCTCTTGGCTTGCTTTCCTAACCCCACATTAGCATTTCTCTCTGCTACTGAGAAACCAGGCATTCCACCCACTGGAAAGCAGTCAAAGAGGCCAGGGAGAATTCCAGCTCCGTGCACAAACCCTTCGAGACACGGTTCGTGTCCAATCACCAAAGGAGGTTATGAGAGTCACACACAGCGTGTGAGCAGACGGCTCACAGAAGCCACGTGGTCTACTCCCCCTCCGGCCCACTTTACAGATGAGGGTCACATGTCCCACAGGGTTACAGTGACTGGCACAAAGTCACCAGGTTCAATCAGAGCAAAATGACTCAGTTTTTCAAAACTGCTACCACAGAGCTTTCTCCAGTAACCATTCCACACGGAAAGCATTCCCACACATAAAGAATTTACAGTGGAAACGGTGTCTTACAAACTAACGAGTCATGGGAATTTTCTAACCACCAAGCACTAAAAGGACCAAGTGCATATCCATCCCACGCATTCATTCAGCAAGCATTTGCTAAGGGCCACTCTCTACCAGGCACCATGGTCAGTGCAGAGGACATGAGGGTGAATAAGAACTGGGCCCTCTGCCTTGTAAGCGCTCAGTCGTGACAGAAAGACCAACCCATGAAAAATAAATATTTCAGACAAGCCCTGACTTATGTAACACTCAAAATAAGTTAATATCTTCTTTGAACTTCATAATTTTATCTTAACTTCCAGATCAGTGAAATCTCTAGATTTCCACTGTTTTTTCCTTTTTTCCAAATAGAACTGAAGCACAACTGCCTATTTCAGTGCAGCCCAGAGAGCAGAGCTCGCAGGAGGCAAGACCACCCTGTGGTCCAGGTGAGTGACAGGTGATTGACTTGGGTGCCAGCCCCCTGCCCTCAAGGGGCTCACTGCCTGGGGCTGAGCAGACAGACCCAGAAACAGATGACTTGGAATCCATGGTGTGTGACCGGCAGCTGTGGGGGCATAGGAGGAGGCTACTTTGCGGTGGCTGAGAGGAGGGGTGTCCAAAGGCCGCTTCCTGGAGGAGATCAAGATGACATTACATTTTGGAGGAAGCTGGCTGAATAGAGTTGGGACATTCTGGGCACAAGGCAAGGCAAGGAGTTAAGAACTGGCCTGCGGCAGCATGAGGAAAGTATGCAGAACTCAAGTGTCTTCAGAATGGGGATTCTTTTTTTTTTTTTAAGATTTTATCTATTTTTAGAAAGAGGAGAAGGGAGAGAGAAAGAGAGGGAGAGAAACATTGATGTGTGGTTGCCTCTCACATGTCCCCAAACTGGAGACCAGGCCCACACCCCAGGCATGTGTCCTGACTGGGAATCGAACTGGTGACCCTTTGGTTCACAGGCCAGTGCTCAATCCACTGAGCCCCACCAGCCAGGGTGAGAATGAGGATTCTTGACCTTTGGGGGGAAAGACTAATCATTTTGAATTCTGACTTTCACAGACCTCTTCTATGATGGTAGTTATACTTGACATTATTCACTCCACCGATGATGCTAGAATCCATGTGGTGATAAGACTCCCCCCTCCTCTGGCACCTTGGAAAGCAGAGTTGATCAATATCCCGGGCAGAAGGACAAGTGCTTAAGAGATTTGACTGGTGTGGTGGGTGGGGAGAGCTGGATTTGGGGGCTCTGAAAGGCTACCCCCACCTACCCATATAAATCGACCCACCTCCTGGCCTGCTGGCACTGTCACGGTCACTGTGCCTGGAACTCCCGCCCTTTGTCCTTCCTTTGGCACCCATGGCCAAAGACTGACTAACTGTACCAAAGGCTTCAGTTAAAGCATGAGTCACTAAAGTCTACTTCTTCTAAATTCACACAGTGAACATTATGGGGGCCTGCCCGTGCCAGGTGCTGTGCAGGGGTACTGGGTGGGGAGAGGCAGATGACTAAGGCTCGGGGGCCTGAAGCTGCAGAAGGAGATGAAGCCAAAGCCAAAATGCACAGACAGAGCCTTGTAAACCTAGCCAAGGGGACTAGGCTCCATTTGGACTCCCTGGGAAGAGTTTTCAACCCCAGGGGGAATGATATGTTTTAATACCATCATTTTGCATCCCCTGGGGTAATAAACACTCTGTCATTAGCACTATTAACACCTTGGTGTGAATTAGGTAATCAGATGAAGTGTCACCTAGCAAAAGACTGAGACGTGGGACTGATAAGTTTTGGTGGCAAAGGAGTGAAGCCAGGTGCTCCATGGCCACTCAGTGGGGACTGGAGAGCAGTGGACAGAGCCCAAGGGGACTAGGAAGCCAGGGCAACGGCAGCACATGCAAATACGCACTCCGCATAGGGTTGGTCAGGCCTGCAAGTGCTTACTGAGCATCTCTGTCCTGGGCTCTGGGCCCAGTGGGGAACAAGAGGTGGTGAGGGGAAGGCAGGCAGTAAATAACCACCCAGATCTGTAACCACAAGCTGGGGTAAGGTCTCTGGTGGGAGAGAACAGGGTGCCATGAGAGAAGGTATCAGGGGACACAATTGACATGAAGGGGGAAGTCAGAGAGGCCTCTCTCAGGAGATGATAGTTAAGCTGAGATGCTGAGATCTAACTCACATTAGCCAGCTAAAAACTGTGGCAAGAGCTTTCTGGGCAGAAGGAATAGCCTGTGCAAAGGCCCCGAGGAAGGAAATGCAAGAAAGGCAGAGTGGGCACGGGAGCTCAGTTGGGAGGGGAGGCTGGACGGGCAGGCTAGGGCCAGACCTCACAACCTGTGAGAGATCCTTACACCCGCAAGGCAACAGAAAGCCTCTGAATGATTTTCAGCAGATGTGACAAATGATAGGATGTACTTTGTTACAGGCCACCGTGGACTGCTGGGGGAGAACGGGCCTGGGAGAGATGAGGATGCAGGCAGAGACCAGCTGGGAGGAAGGCTAGGCCTGAGAGACCCTGCTTTGGATGAGGAAACCACAGTGAGGATGGGGGGGCAGATGGTCGCACATATTCTGGAGGCAGAACTAATAGGGCTTGGCGGGGGGGGCGGGCAGAGAAGGCAACAAAAATGACTTCCTGAGGTCTGGCCCAGGCAACTCAGGGTTGGTGGCCCTTCCATGGAGTAAGGAAAAACTGGAGAGGGCTGAGCAGATGGAGAAAGGGTAAGGAGGAGAAGGGCAATCAAGGCTTAGATTGGGGACAGGCCTGATCACGGCCCGGAGAGGTGGCCCAGCAGAGATGTCAACAAGGGGCATTCACAGGCGCTGTGCAGCTTTAGGCAGAGATGGGTCGCTGGTGGCTGATGGTCCCATGGGATCTCCCGCCAGGGCACCAGGGTCAGAGCATTTCTTGGCACCTGAGCCCAGAGAGGCACATTCCGGCTTCTCCTCCTGTGCCCTGTCAGGGAGGAAGGCTTTCCCTTTTCTGGAAGTGTCAAAAATGCAGCACAGGAAACTCCTGCAGCTGCCAGGGTGACTAATATTTATCACTGGTATATACAGTAGCGTTCTTCAAAGCCTGAAATTCTGCCCACAGTTACAGCCGCAAGCCTCTCAGCGGCCCTGCCCAGGCTCAGCCAGGCCTCGGCATTCCTCAGGGCTGAATAATGCCACTTGCCTTCCATAGGGGCCCTGCTCATGCTGCACCCCAGCAGCCTCCCAGTGTCCTGGACTCACTGCCTATGGGCCAGGGACCAGAGTCTGGGCAGTGGCTGCAGAGATGCCCTCTAGCCTGGGTTCCCAGTGCGGAACAGAGGCCAGCCCTCCCTGACACAGACGGCAGAGACCTCGGAGGTCACCTCGGCCAACCTTTTGGTTTTGCCTAAAGTCAAACAGCAGAGCTGAGACAAAAGCTCTGGACCAGGGCTTGCGCTCTGGGGTCTGGGCCATAGGGCCAGGCGGCTGGGCTCAGGTCAGTGAGGCGGAGCTGCAGGCAGCTTCGTGCTCGGACCCCTGGGAGAAAACAGGAAGCAGATCTGGAAAGTGGCCACTGGGACACCTCGCAAGATCAAACTCTCAAAGAGGTTTGCATGTGGGGTGGCACACAGTCTGTCCTCTCTGTACGACTCTGAGTGAGAGGCGGGTAGCAGTGCTAAAAGCCGGGAGGGACTTGACCTCAGGAGGCTGACAAATGGTTCCCAGGGACAGGGGAAGTTTGTAGCAAGACCCCAGCCCTTAACAGAGATGGTTTTGTGCAGGCAGTACAGCTTATGAACTTATCTGTGCCCAGGGTTTCCATGAACTGACGCTCACAGGGGAAGTCCTTTCTTGTGTGACAGTGACCATCAAGGAACTGAGACAACAAGAAAGCACGGAATCGCGGGATCGTCGTTACAAACTCTGTCTTTTGCGCCAAGCCCCGCACCAAGGTCATCTGCCTATAGCGCCCGCTAGAACAGAGGGCATTGATGGGAAACCCCCTGGACAGAGGGCACTGCCCACAATTTTTACCACTTAGTGTGTGCCAGACACGAAAAGGTCACTGCTGGGAACCGAGGGAAAGAGGGTCTTCACTCTGTTCCAGCCACAGATGTTCCTGAATTCAGGAATATTGGAGGGCGACCACAAAATGCAGAAGGTTGGAGAGGGGGCACAGAGGATGGCTTCAAAGGGCAACCCCTCCCCCTAGAAGTCCCATCCTCTTCTATAATTAGACACATGGATTGGTACCCCTTAACCCATCAAATCTGTTACTGCCCAGGACTTCGTGTGTACCGTCACACTCTACTGTGATGAGAACTGGGAAGCCATTCATTCATTCAGCGTGCTGAAATACCAAGCACTGTGCTAGACACAGGTTTCAAAAGTAGAAAAATACCCAGGCCCTGCCCTGCCTGCCCTGCCCTGGGAAAACTGTCAGCCATCAAATGCTGGGGGAGGAGGGTAAGAATCCTGAAATCTGATCTAATCTACCTTCCTGCCTTTGAACACCACCACCTCCGCTGCCAAACCAGGGGAGGCAGGCACTTTTGAAAGTAGGGGCCTGTTATACACACTTTCTCAGCTACTGGCCCCTTTCCTCCAGGCTTCCTGCCTCCCCATCTGTACCATCACCCAACCACCCTTAAATGTCAACACCTCTGGAAAGGGCAAAAATAATTCTGTCACCTTAAACAGTGCAAACAGTCAGAGTGAGTGTTGATGAAGATCTAACAATGAGCTAGGCACAAAGAAAGAGCACCAGGACGACCACACACAGCCACATCAACACTGCAATGGCCAACCCAGAAGCACTAATGGTTGGAGGGAACCCTGGGTTTCAGCTGACTTCCAGCCACACAGGAGTGGGGGGGACCATGCCCACCACCCTCTCCCACACATCTCATGACCACAGTGTCCAAGTTGGATGGGGGTGTTGAGCTGAGCAAACTGAAGGAGGGTGAGTAGAATTTGAGGGTCCTGGATGCCGGGTCAGCGGCATACTGCCCTGGCTGGACCCAGCGTGAATGCCAGGTCACAGTTATTGGTGGCCTAGCCACAAGGCCATTACTGACCCATGCTTGCATCGCACTTTGCCACTTTCCAAAACTCTCTCCCACCCCTCCCCCTCCTCAGATTGCCATGGTAGCCTTTGAGACGGGCAGGGTGATCTTACTATCCACACTTTGTGTGATGTAAACTGAGTCCCAAGGGAGCTGTGTGACTTGTCTGAAGCCACATGGTACAGGAAGAAGTGTCCAGGCTCTGGAAGAACCTGCCCACCTCTCTTTTGTGAGGGCAGTGAGAGGTGGGAAGAAGACTTAAAAACAAGCCTGAGGCACAACCGCTGTGCAGGGGAAGTTGGCAGTCCCCGCGGGGTGGGTGAATGACACACAGACAAGTACCTGCCGTGGAGAAGGGCCAACCTAATACGTCATTATGTGCTCTGTGCCAGACCCAGGAAGTGACTCAGCGGGCCTTGTAGAGGAAGGGGAGGTGGTCACCATGGGCTGGGGTCGTCCAAGAAAACATGACAGCAGAGGTGAGACTCTGGGTTTTAAAGACAGAAAAGTGTAGAGGAACCCAACGAAGTGCCCCAGGAAAAGTAAGGGTGAACCAAGGTGAGGCAGTGGGTGTGGATACAGGTTGGATAGGAGCTATGACAAGCCTCACCTGGCAGGAGCAGAGAGCCCACACGGAAGGTACATCCACAAAGTGGCTGGCTCTGGGGGAGTTTCAACACCAAGCTAAGGGGACAGCATACCCTGCCAACAGAAATGTGGAGTGTCAGGTTCTTCCCAGCCTGTCCAAGGCCACTGCCTGCTACAGGACCACCAAGAAGTTCAGAATTCCACCTGCTTCACAGAAACCCCTGGGGCCTTGTTCCGGTCACACTCAGCCGCATCTACCCACCGCACGCCAGTCAGCCCGGGCTGGACCTGAGCTAGCTCCTTGGGCAGACACAAAATTCCTGCAGAAGAGGAAAGATCTGAACATTCATGAATCAATCCCTGTTCAACAGAATGTGGGTGCAAGGCATACTCTCAAAACTTTCACACATTTCTGAGCAAGCACACGACTGCTCTGTGTGTGTGTGTGAGCACAAGGAGTTTCAAAGGGAAAGAACAGTGGGACAGTCTGACTCACCTTACTCTCCTGGCTTTCCCCTCTTTCTCAACACACATGCACTCACAGTCACAGCAGTTCCCCCAGGACCCCGATTTGAACAGTGCAGTGGGCCTGGGCACCTGGAGGAATTGTGGGCTCAGTTGGCTCACTCTCAACGTGTTCTTCTAGGTGGCCCGTGAAGAGCACAGTTACACTGTGCACTCCTGGAGGGCAGGACTTGCTTTCACTCCAGCTGCCTTAGACAGAGGTGCCTCTAGCCCATGGACTTGATGGCAGAAATAAATATCTGAGCATTCTGAGCCCTGCCCAGCCCCCCATGACCTCCAACACCTCTGAACACAAAGGCGAATTCAGCTCCACAACTCTCCGCAGAAACCAGGTTACATTAGTTCTCCGTGAGCCCTCTAAGCCTCACCCCCAGCCCCTTCGGCTTCACAGATCACCTCGGTAAGGGCCCCAACAGCTGACAAAGTACCTCCTCTCACTTGGGTGCCCCCCCCAACTCTGTGACGTAGGAGAGGCCGGGATGTTATTCACATTCCCAGATGAGGAAGCCACAGCTTAGAAACTTTAGGCCACTCAGCCAACAAGGCCATGTTACTAACAGAACTCAGGTTTTGGCATTCCTTGTTCGTGGATCTAACCAAGACTATAACATCCCCCTTTCAAGATTCTGAAATTTGATGTGCCTTCTCCTAAAGAGTAAACATACATTTCATTTTAATGACGGCTCAACTTTAGATTGTTATTGCCATTGTCATCATTATTGTCATCGTTATCACTACACCGTCACCAACCAGCACAGTATGCCAGAGTTTGACTTGAGAAGGCAGGGCTATCTACTACAGAGTTGGGGGGAGCCAGGGGGCTGGCTAAAATTGAAACTTTTTCTGACATCCAAGCTTTCAAACAGCTCACTGCCTCCCATACATAAATATTACTATAAGCTACAGTTTCATTTACCCTGTGCCGGGGCCAAAAGGGTTTGAAAGTAGAATGAGTGCAAATGAGGTACTGGAAAGTCTCTTATTTCCTGTAGTGTCAGATGTTCACAGTCAAAAAGAAAAGAAAAGAAGAAGTGGTGTCACATGGTGAAGCGTCCCATCAAACACCCAGCGCGTGTGTTTACACGTAATTGGTTCCTTTTGCTAAACGCCGAAACTGCACAGCGCAACTGAACACGTGCGCCGGCCACGGCCCAGGTCTTCGGCTATTTCTACTGAGCAGCCCCAGGGCCTCCTGACAGGTGAAGTAATCCAGGGGCTGTCCCACCAGCATGGGACAGTGTCCCCAGATACCTGAGGAAGGCACAAAATACCAGGTAGGACAGAGCTGAGTCTCTGCAGCCCAGAATTTACTGAGTGACATAAAGAAGCTAAAACAAAACAAACAAACGAAAAAACCACTTTTCCACGGTGATTCTCCTAATGGAAAGTGAGAAGGCTAGAACCCAAATCTCAACTTTGGAACCTTGCTCTGTGCCCCATGGGCAAGTCACTGGCCCTCTCTGTGTCTCTGGTTTCCCTTTAAGGCGGGTCTGCATAGGAAAGCCCCAAGCTCACTTCAGCCTTGGTACACACAGAATTGCCCCTTCTCTTTCTCTCCCACCCAGTATAAGCATATCAGAAGCCTGGCTGGAGAGAGGGATCCAGGAGAGGAATACTTTAAATGTGTGTGTGTGTGTGTGTGTGTGTGTGTGTGTGTATGTGTGTGTTGAAGTACACAGAACATACACATTTACCATTTCAGCCATTTCAGTGTGTGTGATTCAAGGGCATTTAGTTCATGCCCAGTACTGTGTGACCGTCATACTTACCCAGTTCCAGGACGTGTTTATCGCCCCTAAAGGAAGCCTGGCACCCCTTAATCAAGAAGCCACTCCCCTGTCCTCCCATCTCAGCCCCCTGGCAATACGAATCTGCTTCCTATCTCTGTGAATTTACCTATTCCAGAGACTCACTCAGCATATTTTCAAGGTTCATCTATGTTGTGCAGCATGTACTTTAATTCTTGGCTGAAAAACATTGCATTGTGGAGGAATATGCCTTTGACTTAACTGGTAAGTAAATCATTCACAGACTTCAGCACTATTGTTAGTAATAACTAAGTAAGATGGTCCCTGTAAGATCCTGGGCACAAAATGAGTGCTCAATTAGCAATAGCTTCATCATCATCAACACCGTTGTCACTAACAAAGATTCCTCACAGCACACCTCATATGTGAATCACCACTGGCCTGGGTGCCCACGGGACACCCCCACCTAGGTCCCAACTTCTCTGAATATGTGAATCAACACGTTCTGCACATGCCCTCCAGCTCCTCCAGTTATTCTGCAACATGCGGGCTCCCCTGAGCCTCTGAGGGGTGAGCCACCCTTATGCACTAACAGTCATGAGCTAGCAAAAGTGGGGGACCTGCTCCCCATTCAAAGCAACCTTGCCCCCTGAAATTTACTAAAATAGGAAATTGCTGGGGACACAGTGTAATTCTTCATTTTTCAAAATGACTCACAACAGGATTCCTTTCGATGGTTTTCCTGGTACACTTCAAACATAATCCAATTTACACAATCAAGATTTCAGCAATGCCTTACCCCAAGGAACAGCACACGGCTGCTCCCGCCAGGCACAGGTCCTGGCAGACAGTGATGGTTCCAAGACCGTGGGAGTAGGTGCTCGCTTTCCTCTCCCTGTACTTAGCGGGCTGCATCTGGACACAGAAGTCCTTTTCCCACTTTCTGGCCCTAAGCAGCCACCCTTCTGAGTGTCCATTTACTCCTAGGGAACATGGGAGTCACTTCCACTTTCTCTAAGGCTGGTGTCAGAATCAAACTGCCACTGAGATAGGAACTACCGTGACATACAGAACTAACTCCTGGGACATAGGCTTTGTCCTTGATCTGGGGCAGAAGCCCGAATTTGTGAAGTATTTTACAAAACACTGTCCCATCTACACAGGTAGCTTGAACTTCTTCTCTGCTGGTCCCTTGCAAACCAAGATCGCCCTCCCACTGGCCCTTCCAGGGCGCGCAGCTCAGCAGCAGTGGGTCCCCAGAGCCCCACTGAGGATGCGTGCGGCCCGGCTGCCCACTTCCACCTGCCTTCCGGGGGCTGGGGGCTGCGGAGGCCTCCACAACCAAAGCAATCCTCCCCAAGTGCTCTGTGGCCAGCTCTCTCCCAACACCCAAAGCTTGTTTTCTTTAATTAGCTCACTGTGGCAGCAGAAAAACGCAGCCCCACCCTCGAAATGAGCAGATCTGGGCCTTGAATGTACTCTGTGGTTTGCCTCTGTGCTGCCAAGCTGTTAGCCAGGGAGTGACGAGCTACCGGGGCCCAGGAGCCAGGGCTGCTAAGAAACCCCGGCTACATTAAGCTGGGTTTTCTCTTCCCAACATCTGACGTTTCTCAACCACAAGGCTGGGCTGCACCCCTTCCTGAGTCCCTGAAACCTGCGATTGTGGTTCCCGTTGGGGGACAACTCCAAATTCTGCTGGTTTTCTTGCTCACTTTCCCTCTCCCTCCCTGTTTCCTTCTTTTTTAACCTGCTCAGGGGGGCAGTTTATGCCACATCCAAGTCCTAGGCTCTGACCTCACAGGTGAAGAACTGAGGCCCAGGCAAAGTAACTGCTTCGTAGTCTCTCACGACAGGAGTGAGCAAGACTTCTTCCCTGAATTTAAGTTCATGGAGGGTTTCTACAAACGTCATCTCAACAGGGCCTGACCTTCCAACGCACACAGGCCCACCCTCACTCCATTTACAGATAAAGGAAGCAAGGCAGGTGGGGAAGGGACAGAGGTGACAGCAGGTGAGCATACAAAGACCCAGATCCATACCCTCGGGGCACAACCACTTTTCTCTTGTTCCAGTGACTTCTAACACCCAGTCTAAAGAGCTGCTTCAACATCTGAGGCAAAGGTCCCCAGGCATTCACACTCACAGACTCTAAAGCTGCCCCTTGAAGGCTGGGGTCCCCACGTGATACAACTGCAACCCTAACACCCCTGGTGGTCTCTTCCTCCTTCACCGTCATGACCATTCCTGCCATTTATTCAACGCCATGGACACGGTGCCCCCCCTCCCCCTGCCCCCTCTTTAACACCCTGTGAGGTCGTCACCATCATCTCCGTTTCACAGATGGGGAAACCGGGAGTCCAGCACCTAGTGAAGAGGCAGAGAAGAGATGTGACCCAAGACTTCAGCCTCCCAGTAGCTCCCACTCTTAACAAGTGCATTGCAGTCAAGAGACTGGGAGCCACCATTTAAGGAAACTCATCCAGAAAGAAATGGCTTGCCCAAGGAGACCAAGTCAGAGCTTGGATTCAAATTCGGGCCGTTCTCAGTCCACTGCTGTCTCATACCTCCACACTGGGCTGCTCAGAAACTCTCCAAGGTCAGTGCACAGTAGGCCCCAAAACACCTCCAACAAGCACCTGTTTGTAGCCTCTGAAATTCCTCAAGTGTGATCTACCAACTGACCCACCATCTCCTGGAACGGCCTGGAGCCTTCAGAACAAACATCAATGCCCACTCGTCTATGTGGCTTCTTGGCTGTGCAGCCCAGAAGGGAGAGTGAGGAGAATAGGCACCTCGCAGAGGGCCTGCACGTGCGAGGCCAGCCGAAGACCTCAGCCACACGCGCCCCCAGAGGTGGCGGCACAACGCGTGGGCCCGGTGAGCAGTGAAAATGTGGGGCCCTTTCATCAAAAAGCAGGGAGAAGTGCCCGTCATGGTATTAAAATGTGAAACTTTTCTCTTTCTTCCACAGTCGCTTGACTTATTATGGTGTTTTTATTTACTATTTAACACTGTTCTAAGAAAAATTAAAAAGTTAAATTAGCGTGAATTTTACCACTTATAGTTATATTGTGCAATTCCCGTTTTAAATGCAAACATAAGAGCATTTAGCTAGGATGTGAAATCCCCAAAATCACTTTTTTTCAAAATCGCACGTTGGAACTTCGCAGCTTGCTGCATGTACATTGCGTGTGCCTTACCAGAACGACAGCGACACTGTAAATCTAACCCAACTGTTTTTACTTCACTTCTTGAGACCTGCACAATCTGCCACCACTCTCTACCTTCTGCCCACTGATGAGCCACTAAGGGCTGCAAGGAAAAGGCACTAAGGTTTGTGTCAGGTTTTTTTCCCCATGCGCTATCATTCTCAGTGTGAGTGGTTGGCTAATATGGGGAAGTACCACGGGGAAGAAAGCATATGATAGGGTTCCTTGGTCACTGATGTTTCTTAGAATGATATCTCCTCCTTTGTGTGTTTAAAACAGGTTCTGGTTCAAACGGAAAGTGTCGGGGCCGTCAGGGCAGAGAGGAATAGTGGGCAAACCTCTGGTGCTCATGCGCATGCCCCTCTGTCTCGTCAGGCTTCAACACATTGGCTCAAAACTAAGAATTTCAAGATGCTGACCACAGACACTGAAGCAAGGACAGGGCGCTCCTGGGCTAGGGGCTCCGCGTGACTGTACACGTCAAGTGTCCATGAGGCTGGCCTTCATGCCAGCCACACCCATGTCAGGCTCAAGCCACACTCCTGGCTGTCCTCTCCTTTGCTGGCTGGCTGGTCTGACGCCATTAGCTCAAGTCGTCACACTCAGAGGCCTTGGATCTGTCCAAGACAATTTGGCTGAAGGCTCCAACACTGACACATGAACGTGACCTGCACTAAAACGCTTGTGCACCTTAACATCTAGGGGGCTGGAGGACGGCTTCGGCATTTTTAACCTTTGCAAGGCTGCTATGCTGTGTGCCAGTTCCTTTGTCCACACAGTAAAGCAGGTAAGATGAACAAGCAGCCATGTCTCGATCTGGTTAAGACCAAAGGAAGGGGAGAAGGGACCAACCGTTTACAGGCTCTTAGCAAGGTGACAAACACTGCGCTAAGCTCTGCACATGCGTTAGCCAGCCTTACAACAGCCCTAAGAGACAGCTATCATTACCCCCGATTTACTGCTGGAGAAGCAGCTCAGAGAAGCGGTGTGACTCACTGACGTCTCTGGGCTTATTACCACCCCACGGAAGCCCCTCGTGATATTGTGGTTTATGATAAGAAAGGCACATTTGGTCTTTGTCCCTAGTTCCTGGTACATAGCTCCTAAAACCCTCACAATTTCCTATAGAAGAGCCATAGGAGCATTTTTATGATGACACTTAGTTTTGTTCCCACTTCCTGAAATATTTCCAGAGCAATAAAGGTGAAATGGGCATCTCTGTTACTCATAACAAGCCCCTTTCAGCCACACTTGAGTTTATGTTAATGAGACTTTTGCCAAGTCCCTAAATATAGGGAGACTGGTTGCCAGGGAAACCAACCATTGATTAGAAGATTGGAACCTTCAGTCTCAGCCTCCCCCACCTCCACCCCCGCCTGCAGGGAGGAGAGAGGGGCTGGACATTGAATTGATCACCAGTGGCCAATGATTTAATCAACTGGGCCTCAGTAATGAAGCTTCCATAAACAACCCAGAAGGACAGGGCTCGAAGAGCTTCCTGGTCCATGGACGCATGGAGATGTGGGGAGAGCTGTGTGTCCAGAGAGCACAGAAGCTCTAAGCACCTCCCCACACACCTTACCCCATGCATCTCCTCCATCGGCCTGTTCCTGAGGCATGTCCTTTTATAACAAACCAGTGAAATGTTTTCCCAAGTTCTGTGAGTCACTACAGCAAATTAATTGAACCCTAGGAGCGGGTGGTGGGAGCCTCCAATCAATAGCTGAAGTGGGTCAAAAGCACAGGTACTACCATCCTGGACTTGTAGTTGGCATCTGAAGCAGAGTGTGGGCAGCCTTGAGGGACTGAGCCCTTAACCTGCGGGATCTCCAGGCAGACAGCGTCAGATGAGTTGGATTGTAGGACAACCAGGAGTGTCCAGAGAATCCCAGAACTGCTCAGTGTGGGGGAAATCCCAAACACACACACTCAGTGACCAGAAGTGTCAGAAGTGAAGTGTTCTGTGAGTATTGAAAGAAGTCTTTTAACTACCCCTCATGCAGCCCTGCCGTGTGCTCAGAGGCTGGGCAGGGTAGCTCTGGGTTCAAACTCAAGTACATTGAAGTCCAGGACAGGACAGCAAAAAGAGAATGATTCAGACTCCAAAAGTTCTCGTATATCAAGGCAGTTGCAACCTGCCAGGGTTTAAATAAAAAACACAAAGGCTTCTTGAGCACACCTGTTAAGGGATGTGGTGGCCACAGCCTTCCCTAGGTTAGTGCCATGTGCTTCCCTAAGTGCCTGTAAAACAGATCTCAGGTCATTAAGAGCCTCTGCTGGTTCCTGGCTACACTAGAAATAATGTGTATGTATTGAGTAGCTCAGGTCCTGCCCCCAGCATAGGTACTAACACTCACCGGGACCTGCCCCAGCAGGCCTGAGTTCCATCACACCCTGCCCCACCCTGCCACAGCCTTCTCCTTAGGGTAGCAATTTTTAGCAGAGCTTGAACAATAAGATTGTTTTGTGCTGAGTCTACCTTAGAAGGTGGCCTTCTGCCCTGCCCAGGAGGAGCTGCCAGGTAGGATGATGACACTCACTGATCCCCAAATGCAGGGTGAATGGGGACAACTGGTACTTCGTCTCCCATCCTGATGTCACTTCTAGTTGCAACCCACACAGCAGAATAGCATTTATTGGACAGAGGATGGCGTCTTCTGACTTTTCTGGACTCGGATCTGTGCAGACCATCACATGCAGTCTGACACCCCTCCCCCCAGCACACCCCACAGGACAGGTGGGAAAGGGTTTGGAAAATTGCAAAGTGCTGGCTGGCCAGGCCTCCATCTGGGAAGCACCCTGGCATCAAGCACAGAGCCCTAGATCAGAAACAATGCAACCTGAGCTCAGTCCCCACCTGTGTACACTTAGGGGAACCCTTTGACTTCTGTGAGCCGCAGTGTCCTCAGCCATTGAGTGGGGAAGGCACTGAAGCTGCAGTGGGATGGTGGCTGGTCCTCTCCTTGGTCCAAGAGTTTTCTCGTGGGTGCTGCCAGAGGCAGGAAGATGGAAATGACTGGATCTTTGTTTACTCCAGGTGACCAGCCTCCTGACCAGCTCCGACTGGCTCCTCTGTTCTACCCACAAGACTTGTGAACCCAACACATCCCCAAAGTCAGCAGGAGGCTTTACCCAGTTCCTCTTTCCCTTCTTAGCAGCAGCTGCTCTGTAGATGGCTCTGAGGCACAGCGTGCCTCTGTCCCACAGGACCGGGTTTGCTCACATCCTTCCTCTTACACTATCTGAGCCTTGGTTACTTCTTGTAAGACTCTCTACTCAGTAGGGCTGCTGGGAGGATTGAAAGAAGAAAGATGTGTGGAAGCGCCCTGGCCTGGAGCCCTCCTACAGGTCACTGTTAGGATGATGATGCACCCAGGTGCCTTCCTTCACTGACAAACCCCTCTGGCACAGAGAGTAGAACAAGAGGCCTACAGAGGTACCCAGGCTGGTGATGGTCCCCGGAGCAGGTGTGGACCTTAAAGGCTTTATATTCATGGACTCAGTCACTAAGGCATTCAAGACAGAGTTCACGTCCATCAGTCCATCTGATCTGCGCCATGGTCAGCAAGGGAGACGAGAAGGTCGAGGTCTTACAGAGAAGGGAAGAGCAGCTCCAGAAGGTTAAGTGATAAGCCCAGGAATACACACAGCCAGCCCAGGAAGCCAGGGGTCCTGAGACCAGGGCTCTCTCCACTCCACCAAGTGGCCAGACAAGAGAGACGAACAGGTAGACAAGATGGTAGTCATCACAGGGTCAGGCTGGAACACCAGTGAAAGCACAGTGGGGAGGGGAAGCTTGACTACCGACATCACATTCCGGGTCCAAGATTCCTACGACTCAAAGGTCACGTGTCAGCCTCCTAAGCCCACTTTGTTGACTTTCGGACCACGTATCTCAGGTACTGGCACCGGGACCAGCTTGGCATGACCCAGGGGCTGGCTGTTGATTGCCACACTTTCTTCCCCAAAGCTCCAGGAGAAGGCCAGCGCATAGAAAACATTATGCCCTTTATTTCGTTTATCCTTCACGCTGCTTCCATGGTTTGATATTTTTATCTGTTTGACACGAGAACCACCCCAGGGAGGTTCATGGCAGGGTGAGGCTTGGCCCTCGAGGTGTACAGGCCTGGAGTCTCGTGCCTTTCCCACTACACCACATGGCTTCAGATAAAGACCAGTACCCTCAACACCACAGGGTGCAGCATCACCTGTAACAGTGGTCCTCACACTTTAATTCACGCCGTCGGCCCAAGGGGGCTTTTAAAACACCAATGGTGAGGCTCTACCCCAGGGTTTCTGATTCAGGTCTGAGCAGGGCCTGAGACTTGGCATTCCTACAAGTTCCCCATGAGGCTGACGCTGCTGGGCAGGACCGCACTGTGAGCAGGGCCGACTCACCATCAGTGCAAGTGCTCACTAAAGTTGGGAAACGGTGAGGCTAACTACGGCACATCCACCTGAGAAGACGTGTAATTATGAAAACCACGTGGGAACTTGGGGAAACGTTCATGACAGTATCAAATTGGAACAGTCAGCTGGTACCCTGCATGGGCCCAGGTCCTGCTTGCCCTCCAGGCTCTTCCTCATCCTCCTGTGCCCGGCTCCATATTCCCCAGGGCTGCCCCCTGACTTTCTGGGCCCCACATCAGGGGACATCTGGCAGGACTGGGACAGTGGCAGAAACCTGTGAGAAGGGGGGGGGGGGGCAGAAGAAGGGAAAGGCAGGGCACTTCTCTCCCCTCTCCCTTTCTGTCTTTGGTGAGCATTCTAGAAGCAGCTGCTTCTGCTCTAGATAGGTCTGCCGGTGACCTGACCCTGGGCCCTGGGAGCACCGCCGCTTCCCTCTGTCCCTCCAGCCTAAAGGTGGCCATGGCTTCCTGCCACTAAGGCTGGGTCACCTCACCTTCCCAGTTCGGTTCTCAGTCCCTTCACTGCTGCATAGCCGAGGCCCCACGTTAAATCCCCTTTGTGGTGAGCACCTGATGGAGCCCCTGCTGCGTTCCTGACTAGACTGGGGACGCATCCTGACCACAGCCACGAGAAAACACTTACGCATCTCTAGGAGGCAGTATAGAAAAACTAAAAGAGGTAAAAATATGAAGTTATTTTAAAAAGTGGTAGAAGACTGCTGGTTATCTGTTTTTAATTAATATACAAAACCGGCCCCAAGGATATGACTTACAAGAAAACAAGGTGAATGTTTATGAGGAAAAGGTTGGGGAGCCATGAGCTCATGACAACACATCTGAGGAAACCAACCCCTGCACTTTCACTTCTAAAATCGCCTCATTTGGGAGAAACCATGGCCACAGCCACAATGACACCAGCAGACCCCCTGAAAGTGCTGGTGTTACAGGGGGTGAGTGACTCACTGGTTGAAGGGGTCACGTAATGTATCACTGGGACGCGGGGCAGTCACTGGAAGACCCCAGACCGCCTGTAGCCCTGGTCACTGTGGAACCAGCTCCCATCTCGACTCAGGGTCTGGCCGGAACCCATCCAGGAAATCCCCTCAGAGAGACCGGGGCCCCCCACACTGCTAGAGGAGCAGGAACAACAGATGAGAATGTTAGAAAACTGAGAGGACTCTGTTCCACCACGCCCACCAAGCATCATGGCGGTACTATGTGTAGGCCCAGGTGCTGCGGGGAGGTGGGGCTGCCTTATTTGTCCACCATTTTTAGGGTTTTTTCTCTCCCAAGAGGCACAGTTAAAATAAAAAGAAACAGACTCCATGAAACCAGATGGTAACAATACAAGAAATTACGCTGGATCCCTGCATTGGAACTCCAACAGTCTCTTGCAGTGAACTCAACACTGAACACGGTGTCGGATAATCAAATGCTCAAGTGGGGAAGGAGGGTCTTGGCCTTGGACTAAACACAGTTTGGTGGTCTGTTTATAATATTTTAGCCTGACAACACTGCATGAAATAGACCAAGAGGCTTACCGCTGTAATGGGTACTTTCAATCCCAAGCCAAAGATGATTTAAAGCCCCAGAGAAATGGGGGTGGGGGTGCAGCAAAGAGAAGTAGTGAGGCTTTAAGAGAAACGCATGCCTACCTTCCAAACTCTTGAGTGGAACATTTCAGTGTCTGAATCCTGTTTACCATCCGGTGAACTTGGAAAATGAGGATTTGACTTACAGCAGTTCACATCACACAAGCCCCAGAAAGTGTTTACCGTCCTGCCCCATTCTGCCAACCGTCCTCCCCTCCCCCAAAAGCTGACATCAGAGGCACCACTTCCACCCCTGGGTGCTAGCTGACTTTTCCTCGTAAGACAACTGGCTCCTCAGGGAAATGGCTATGGGCCAGAGTGTGAACAAGAAAAACTACCCCAGATTCATGCAAAGCACAAAACAACCAACCAGCCCAGCATGAGATCAAGAGACCTGGTCTTAACTCTGCCTTTGCCACTAATTCACTATGATCCCGGGCAAGCCGCCGTACCCCTCAGGGCCTCAGTTTTCCCACCTGTTAAGGGGGGGTGGACTAGTTGACCTGTCAAGTCACTTCTGACCAGAGGAGTTAACTATTGCATGGCCCATATTATGGCAGGGACCCCAAGCTTCTGAAGGACATATTGACTATACCTGAGTTGAGGTTCAATCATGGAAGTGACTGCTCCACAGCTACTACATAGCAGAGCTGGAATTTCCAACAAATCTGTCAGACCCCAGACTCCCTGATTGTCTCCTGCACCAGGAGAGGCTCCAGGGTTCCAAGTACTGCATTCCTGGGCACACCCTTCAAAGTTCACGTCTCAGAAATGTGAAAGAGGGTGGTGGCCCCACCCTGAGCAGGATGAGCCCTGACTCTAGCCACATCCACACAGCCTGCCACCACCCCTTCAGAGTGCCCCTTCCCCACACACTGGTCCAGACTTCCACACAGGCAGGACATGCATGAGCAGGCCCCCTGGGATGGAGTCACACTCGGGAACCAAGACCCTGTACACCTTCAGGAGCAAGAACAGCAACCCCCAATGCCCAGTTACACCACCAACTGCTCCACTGGACTCATGGGGCCACATGCACAAGCCCAACCCCCTTACCACTGGGACTGCTTACTGGCTGGGTGTCCTGGGCCAAGGCACTCAGCATCTCCAGGGCTCCGTTTGCTCATCTGCTTCCAGGGATTGCCACAGAGATGAAATGAGATCACAAATAAGAAAATGCTCTGTAAGCTGTGAAATCCTGTACAGAGGAAAGATCACGGTACTGGTGTTTCCCCTTCCAGGTGACAGCAGTTGAAAAAGAGCCAATTATCTTCTGAGGGACAGACTGACAATGCTCATGAGCACGCACACACCACGTGCGCTTGTTTTGGAGGCAGGGGCGTAGTGAGGGAACTGCTCTGTTGAGGAAGTGCAGGAATGGCCTCAGTCTCTGCTCCTCCACTGATGTACACATTGCCCCGACTACCTACCAAAGAGGAGTAAGCCCACTTGCCTTGCCTCCACGCAGGGCTGCTGTGAAGACAGAGCGATGGGAAATGGCTCTGCAAACCATGAAGCGTGCTATACGCCATTCCACCACGAGGCTACAGATGCAGAACGTCGCAGGCAAAAGGAAACCTGGCTCATTTTTCTGCTATTCTCAATCACCAAGAGGCTTGAAGGGAAGAGCAAAGGGGAGGAAAGGATAGTTCACTGAAAAAACAGCAAGGTAGCCATGGCTGTCCGGCATGGAGAGCCAAGGGGTGTGGGGGTGAGATCAGGTTTGGGGGGTGTCTCTCATTCCTCTGGAGTCTCCTAGCCTGGCTTCTTCAGAACTAAAAATGCAGCCATCCCCTCCCCTTCCCTAAAGCCCACTTTGCAAGAGAAAGCTGTTGGGCAGCTCATGCTCAGGACTGTTTGCTTTATTGTGGGGTCTCCTAGGAACTCTGGATCAGGGTGCTGAGGGATCTGGGGAAAGGGCCTTCCCTTCTTGGGGTTCTCCAGGCTCTCTCAGTCTGGAGAAAGGTGGTCCTGACCATACCACATGGTCCTGCTGTGGAGGGACCCCAGGTGTGAAGTGCTACAGGCAGCTGCGTCCCTTCTCAGCCCAGAACAGCTGTGCCCTCCACTCAACGGGGGTTCCAGAATAGCCTTCTCAGCAGCACGGAACTAAAAGTGGTGTCAAAAAGAAGCAAAATACTGCTGTTTCCTTCGCTGCTCCCCCCACCACACAGGCGGACAATTTTGCTGCTTTGGTGAGATTTTCTCCCCCAGCTCTTCCTGCCTGCCTCCCTCCCTTCCAGGTGCTTTCACACGCACCTGGCCAGGCCGTACTCTCTGTTCCAGGGCTGCTCCTGGGGCTTCCCCAGCTGCTACCCACCCCACCTGACCAGTAAAGCTAAGAAAGAAAAACCAAGTCTGTCCGGAGAGGCCACTTACTTCCACTTAGGGATGGAGAAACAGCTCAAAGTAGTGAGTGCCCAGCCTCCCAACCACGGTCTCTGAGAATGAGTCCCACCCAGGCTGGGGCTCTGAACACTTCTGATTTCCAGAACTTGGCAAACCAGGAACAGAAAACAAAGCCCAGACCAGCGTCACACACAGATGACTGCTCCTGCGAGGAAGGTGAGAATGGGAATAAACTGCCACAGCCCCATCCCCTCCCCCTCCATCTCCAGGTCTCTATTTTTGCCCTTCTAGATGAGCTTGAGTAATCATGTCTGAGGCCGTCAGGCAGCCGGGCCAGAGTGACTCGAAGAACTCTTGATCTAAACGGTTGCTCCGCCTGTTTCGGTCAGGCCTGGCATCACCGCAAAACAATTTCAAAGCGCAGAGACCATAAACACAAAATTAAAAGGTAAAGTTAAAAGGGAGGGGATGTTTACTGGAAACTTAAGTTGTGCTGCCCAGAAAATATAGGTCTTTTTTTAAACACACACACACACACACACACACATGCCTCTGCTGCCCACCTTAAGAAATATGTACTTTGCTCTATATATGGCTCTTATCTGCCCCTGGTTATGCTCAGCTCGTGACCAGGAAGCCTGGAATAATTACCCCCAGAGAAATAACAGCCTTGGCCACAGCCAGAGCTCAAGAAAGCCAGTCCTGCATTTACTGATGATCACCCAACCTGCTCAGAGGACAAACTGGAGTTTTCTGATGCACAGATAATCATTTCCATCCATACCTGAAATGCAGCTACCGCCGAGAGGGTGCCAGGTGGCTACTGGAACCAAGAACAATCATATTACATGGTATTTCTCAGTCCAGAAAGAAAGGCTTTTCAACTGAAACTATGCAGGAAATTAAGGTAGGCAGATGGTAATCATCAAGCAGGGGTCTGGCAAAGACCATGCCTCCCTTGCAGGAAAAGATAAAAGCTAGAGGGAAATTTACTCCTGAAAGCAGAGAATGTTGATGGAGGCAAGAACATAAAGCCATTCCTGCCAGCGGTGGAGTGCCCACGGGGCTGTTCCCCAAAGACGATCAGCATCACGTCTGAAGGGGCAAGATGCACACCATTTGACAGCGGGCGGGCGGGCGGGTGTGTCTGCCTTTCACCAGCTCAGGCCCACGCTCCTTGATGCGTCTGTCCCATCTCACCGCCCCCGCCCCCACCCCCGAGTAAGACCGTAAGCTCCTTGAGGGCTGGGGCCATATTTTCCATTTCTCTGGGTGCCTTGCTCAGCTTTATAAATATTTGTTGACTGCTGGAGTCCTCCTCTGTCTAAAAAATAGCAACCTACCCTGTCGTGTGTGTGTGTATGCCTGCACCTTAAGTCTGCATCTCATTTTAAAAGCTCCTCAAGCCCCACCCACTCCTACCTGGGAAACATGTCTGGGTTGATCAGAATTCACGTTTTCTCCCCTTCTGTAGCTCCTCACCCCAATTAAGTACCCACCTTGGCATTCCTACCACTCCCACAATTTGGCTCCCCCTCCACCTGAAAGAGATTTTCTAATTCTGCTGTGCTTCCCCTCAACGTTTAATCCAGACAGCTGAGCATCATCAGTTTCTTAGGCTGTAGGGAAGGGTTCCTCACAGGGATGCACCAACACCGGGGCACAAACAGGAGTTTTAGACACGACAGCTGGTGAAGTGGGGGGACCCTCTCAATCCAAGGCAGGGCCACTTTCACCAAAGCATGAGGAACAGCAAACGTACTCTCACGGCCCCTAGGTTCCCCTGGGCACTGCCAAGGATCTGACACCGAGGGGTGTCAGCGTTGGCCAAGGCCTCTTAGTCTATTCACACACACACACACACACACACACACACACACACACACACACACACACGTGGGCGTGTGTAATGGTCTGTTTAATCCATTCCCGCTCCACCCCTGCCATTGCTCCACCCCCCACTTAGCACTGAGTTTCCTGAGCAGAAATAACCAATTACAGATGGTTCCACTACCCAGAGATGTTGCGAAACCACGGACCCAGAGATGGGGGAGAGCTGGGGCGCCCAACCTCGGGGCGACTGCTCACCAGCAGCGGCTCTGACTACCAAATCAGCACGTTTCTAGGATCCAGAACTTTTTTTCTGTGTGCATGTACTTTTGTCTTCTTTTTTTAAAAACCAACCACTATCACTTTTCCCCCCAAGAACAGATGCCTGAAACACTGACCACAGCTGTACATGAGATTTGGGGCTGTCACTCTCAATTCTGGCTGCAGACCAGAACCACCTGGAGAACTTTAAAACTACGGAGTTCCCAGGCCCCAGGTGGGACTAGGAATTCTGAATTAATTGGTCTGAGGTGTGGTCTGGGCACGTGAATTTTTATAAGCAGCCGGGGTTGAAAACCTCCTGTGGTGAGCCCAACAATCCAACATGAATCACCAAGACGTAGAAGTCCTGGCCGCCACAGCTAACCTTGAACCTCAAACCTCTGTCCATCCCGTCTTCAACTGTGGGCCCTACTCTCTAGCCCCCGGAGTGGTTGTACAGTGATCCTGAAACTCTCTAAATGAGTGAGAGAGTCAGTCATTTCTCTGAATGCAAGCTCAAGAATTAGAATGTTTAAGGTGGAAGAAACTTTAAAATCCTGCTAAGCCGATGCCTTGGGTTTCTAGAGAAGGAAACCAGGGGCCTAGAGTAGCAAAGTGGCTTGCCCAAGCTCAGAAAGCTGGTTCACAACGGGCCGGGCCTGGAACACAGGTCTCTGCCTCTGGTTCTCTCTCCTGCACACAAGAGCGAAGCCCTGCAGTGGGAGACTCCTGACAAAAGCAGTGGTCGTCGTCTCCTTCTTGCTTGCTGTCAGCAGCCGTCTCTGGCTGCTTCATCTCTGGAAGGCGCCACCTCCTCACCAGCCTTAAACCAGCGGAGGGCAAAGACGGCTCTTCTCTTTAAACATCCCTGAGCGTGCTGCTCAAATCATAATCCTCCAAGAATATACTTGCTGGCTGGCTGAGGCTCATGGAAAAAGCCATTAGCAAAGAGAGTCTACCCAAGTTGTAAAAGGGCACTCTGTTGAGCTGTGGGGCTGAGAGACCGAAAGCCAGCAGTGGATTTTGGTTTCTTGTGGATAAGAGAGAGCTGATTGTTGGTTTCAAAATTTCTAACCGACCTGTGAACATGGCTCCCTTCCTTCCTGTACTTTTACGGCACCACGGTTAGAACGCAGCTGGTGCCTAGAAGCACAGGCTTCCTGTGCCTTGGGCGGTGTGAAAATTCCTCTTTGCCTGCAGACTGATCTCCCCACGCCCGGGAACAGGGAACAGATTCTCATAAAATAAGCCTCATTCCAGCACTGGCCTGGAAGCCCCAGGCGGGCAGGACTGCGTGGGACTGCCTGGGTCAGCACGTACTTACAGCTCCTGGACCACAGTGTCTGCTGTCTCCCCCCACCCCACCCCCACCACCAACAGCAACGAGATGCTCAGTAAACACCTGATGGGTTAAGCTATGACAGAACTATAAATAAGGTCATTAAGAAATGGGCCACCTCTGAAAGCAGAGCATCAGATGAAAAATTAAATTTGTCCCCCAAGAAAATACACGCGTCTGAAAAGAACAAAAGGCAAAGAGCTGAGGAAGAGAGGGGCGGAGAGGGGTTGTGGCACGTCAGAGCCGATGCAGGCCTCTGAGATTCTCTTCAAGCTCGCCCTTTTGCAGATGCAAAGACTGATACCTAGAGACACCCAGCTGACTCTCCTGAAGTCACAAGGCCAACCTCCAGCAAAAAGTGACCGAGAGGCTCAGCCTTGCAGAACTGGGATGCCAAGATCTCATTTCCTTCGTGCGCACAACTTTTGTTCACTCGCTGATTCTACACTTCGCTGAGCCTGGGGGCTCTGATAATGATGAAGAAGACCAGCGTAGGTTGTAGGAGGGGGGCAGGAAGAAATGGTACAGGTCCGGTTCCAGGTATAGTTGGGATGTTCCAGTACTGATGCTCAGAGAGCAGCTGGAACCAGGGGTCTCCAGCTTCGAACAACTACAGACCTGGAAGCCATCCCCTACAGTGTCACCCAGGGGGAAAGGACGTAGTTTGAAGCAACTTGGATTCCGCCCAGCTGGGTAGCATGAGGTCCAGCATGTAGTTCGATTTTCTCATCCCTGAAGTTAGGGCCGATGGACAAAACATAAAGATAAAAAGCACAGTGGCCAAAAGATGACATTCAAAAAGATTCTTGGATCAAAGTCCCTTTGTGAGCACTGTTATTTTACCCTCCTCTCGATGGTAACCACTTCCCACATGAGCCCCAGGAAGGCAACCATGCAGCCCACAAAAGAGATAGAAATATGACCACACTTCCCTCTTATAAACAGGCGATGGTAAACATCTGAGACCACTGGTCCACAGCCGTGGTTAAACAAAGGGTTGGGGGCGCCCTGGAACGGCTGTCAGGGCCTCCATCTCCCCACACGCTGACTTTCCCTCTGTGAGCCGTGAACTTGGGCCATTAACTTCAGAACCGAAACTGATCAGACAGAACCAACCTCACGCTGGGACGGCTTAGTTTGGTGTCACGCCCAGGCTCACCTAGCCACTACTTCTGGAAACTCAAGACTTTTCGAGGAGAGTAGCTGCTTTGGTTCCAGGCCCACGCACGAAGGTGCCTCTCTGTGGGGGGCCCCACTAAGAGGGCAGGAGGACACAGTCCCATGTTTCCTGAAGGGTGCCACCCACCCTCCACCGCCTGCGCCTGCGCCCCACATACAACCTCACTCCCTGGGTCAGCAGTGGTGATAGATTCTCTTTGTTCAACAATAAAAGCAAAAAGTGCAACTCTTTCACTCAAGCAAGGAAAACAGGCAAACCTCAAACATCTGTAATTAGCTTTGAGATGTTCCACAGGGTCCAGATAATCCCAGCTCCCAGATCACTAGGAAAACAAAACACGACACATCGGGACGGGCTCTGTTTTCTCCAAACCAGGATGAAAACGCATCTGCAGAGCTGAAGTCAGTCATCAGCTGACTATGTCAGGAAGACTCCCAGGTATCCCACACCTGCAGAAAGTTCCATCAGAGAAAACGGTGACAAACCATCTAAATCAGCCAGCGCTTTGCTTTTAACCACCGAACATGTATAGAATTCTTATTCCTTCATCTATATGCTTTCCGAGAAAGTTTCCGGTAGATTCAAAGCCTGTGAGATGCAGAAAGACACTAACCAGGCAATTAAACTGCACATGGTTTTGAAGTTAGAATACCGCAAGCACCTTTAGAAAATTTCCCCTGGGTGCAGGAGGCTCTTGGCTCTGTACTCTGCCCCCACTCCATACTCAAAGGCAAGTTTTTAATCTTCCTTTTGTCAACAGGAAAACAAGACTGGTGGAGGGGTAGAGACAGAGAGCGGAACTGTCTGAAATGACCTGGCTTGAGTCACAAACACGTGATCATCTTCAGGCATATCCATTTGTGCCCCGAGCCCCAACGTCACCCCTGTCCCAAAGCTGCCCTGTGGTAGACTGCTGCTATCCCCAGCCCCAACCCGATTAGACGCTCCAAACATGATTGTTTCTCCATCTCAACAATAAGCTCCATGAGGGCAGGAACTGGTCTCTGATCGGTTTACCACCATATCCTCAGAAACTAGCAAGACCTCAGATCAGTGTTCAGAAGTCTATTCACAGAAGAAGGAAGTCAACAAGTAATAAGTAGTCATTAAAATGTACAAAGGGATCATTCTCTCTCTCTCCCAGGAGCCCTAAGAGAAAAGGTTTAGCCACGGTGTCCTTCATCAGAAAGGTGATCAGCACCACAAGCGCCCCAGCAGCCATTGGCCCCTACAGCAAGCTAGATTGTGGACAGGACCATAGACATCTCAGGACTGCTGGGCACGGACCTTTCGAGCGGACAGCCTGTGCCCGCGGCAGGCAGCAGGGACGGAACAGGCTCTTACAAACACAGTGAGATTCTGAAAGCTGCAACTTCACTGATGTGGCAAAAACAGCTGTTTGGTTGGCTGACATAGTGACTCCAATGCCGTCGATGAAATCTACAAGCAGTATTTCAAGGGTGATTTCCTGCGAGAGCTGCTTACCAAGCTGCTGCTCTGCCCACAGGAGGCTGCGCTGAGACCGAAGCCACCGCTGTCCAGGGCCCTCTCACAACAGCTTCACTCTCAGTGGGCCAAGTGTCATTTGGTCTGGACTTGTCATAATGTCTTTAAGTTAGCATCTCACTTTTTATCATCGACGTTGGAAAGTATACGACTGACCAAAGTATCTGAAGTATTATGGAAATATCATATAATAAGGGGAATGGAACATGAATTGAAAATGAGATGATGAATCTAGTTACTGATATTATAAATTTCGTTCATGCACTCAGATTACCGGAGGTGAGAAAATTGTATACCTACTTTAATTAAGCCCTTTTAATTTAATGTTGTGAAATATTTCATTCTCATGTCAGACATATGATTCTTTTACTTGAGTAAAAATAAAGACTTAAGTTTGAATGGTAGAGGTAAAGGAAAAGAAAGTGGACCAAAAGTTTATATAACATTTTTCTGATGGAAATAAAATAGACATGCAGATTTTCAAAAGAAAACAAAGAAAAAGAAAATGCACAAAGGGCCTGGCACCCTATTAAGCACTAAGTACGTAATGAGTCAAAGGAACAGCCTGGACCCTTCACTTCCAGGGGCTGGTTCCAACCCATCGTTTTAGCCATCGGTGTATGTGACACAATACGGGCCAGAGAGCTACAAGGAGGATTCTGGGAAAGGTTTTCTTCCCGAATGCAGAGACCCCTGACCCCACCCCCTACCCACACCACTACCTGCCCCCCAACACCCCCCACCCACAAGGAGAAGCAGCCTATTCTCGGCCCCTGGATGCAACTCCATAAAAAGGGGAATGCCTGGAGCAGCTGCAGCCGTCCTTGGACCATGAGGGGTCAAGTTTGAAGACAAAAAGCGATCGGGCTGAAGATGGCGGGGCAGAAAGATGGAAGTCTTGTGGGTCCCTGCGGATGCCCGAAAATGTCCTGTCCCCAGACTTGCTAGGGGAGATGAGTAGCCCCACACTGTTGAAGTTGTTAGTTGGATTTCAAGTTACTTGCTGCCAAAAGCATCCTCAGACATTGAGTCCAGCCCCTGATACAGAATATCAGCTGGATCAGAGAGGGAAGGGGCCCCCTGGCTTACTGCAGTGCCCAGGCCTGAGGGACCGAGGGCCTCCGGAGCAGAGGGGCAGGTGGCAACGGTGAAAAAAAACTGGGACTCTAAATACAAAAGCAGATTCCAGCCTTACCCTCAAGATGGCTTGGTCATCTCCATGAAGCCCTGGGCCCAGTTCCCATGCTGACTCTCCAATGAACTGGAACATAAATAATTAATACTCCCTGCCCATCTTCCCCCACACACATGCCTCCTTGTGTGTGGGTGGTGGAGGGGAGGTGGTTAGAAAAAGGGGTGGGGGGGGTAATGTATTTGGTCCTATTTCTAGAACATGGCACAGCCACAAAGGACGACGAGCAGAGCGCCTCAGATCAGCTGAAGTTCTCCAAGCAAGTGTCAAATTCGGTTTGGATTTTCATTCAGCTTTTCTCAGCCTGTAACTGGCCCACACTGTCACTCCAGCAGCACTCCTTGGAGCTCATCAGACAGGACTGAACCCACAGTAACAGTTGGGTTGGAGAGCACAGAGGTCTCAAGTCCCTCTCCACACTTCCAACAAATCATCTGGGGCAAGAGAAGAAGGATGAGGCTCGGACGATCTCGCAGGGCAAATCCTGAGAATGTCAAGCAGGAGTGAGACGGCGCAGTCTTTCCATGTTCTCTGCAGAATTCCATCGGCAGGGGGGTTATTTGGGGCCACGTGCTCCACAGAGGCCCTGGCACATTCCGTGCATTTACCACAAAGAGAGAGAAAAGGCATGCTTGCTGTTATTTTTAATTCCTTCCTCAATGCCTTCCAAAATTCTTCAGCAGAAGGATTATCCACTAACTCCCACCAGCTCCCAGCCAGTAGTATATCTCTGAGGCCTCATCTAAACTGGAGCAGGAGCACAGCAGAGGTCAGCTCACAGAAGTCTCTGCTCCTGGCCATCAAACGCCATCTAAGCTACACTGGGCCTGGTGGTATCTCCTGGGTTTCCAAGGGACACATCTTGAGGAGGATTCAGACATTCTAGAGGCAGGTGAAGGTCCTACCGCACCCTCACTGGCACCCCCATCTCCCCACACACACCCCACCTCCAGCTCCCACCTCTGTCCCCTTCCCTTAGAGCAGCCACCAGCACAGCCAAACGTTCCCCAACTCCCACTGCAGTCAGGTAAGCTCTAGTGCTAACTTCACTGTGTTAGATTATCTCTGAGATCTCAGCCACTTTTAGAATATGGTGCTGCCAACTTGCTGGAGGGCCTCAGGCAATTCATTTCACTTACACTAGCAGTAAATAACCCCGACAGTCCCTCATCCTTTATCAGGGGCACATAAACTGGCTGAACTAATCCTACCGGTTACTGTGATGAGGCATCATGATCCCCGGCACAGCGGCAGGGTGACTACCCACGTTTGTCCAGACGGGCCAGGTTCACGGCCACTTTCTGGCCATAATTAAAAACAGCAGTGCCCTTTTTACTCTTATCACTGTCCCGATTTGTTCAATGAATCACACAGTCGCCCTAGATTCTAGAAGGGGTAGAACTTCGTAGGTATGTCCAGCTCTGTCTCTCACCACGAGAGCCTCGGAGGATGAGGATGGTAGCCCTTTCTTGGGAAACCTGGGGGCAGACAGTCAGGGTCAGGAGCCAAAGACCAGAGTTCAGATGCCTGTTCTGCCAGACACCTCAAAGCCTCCTCTACCACTGGGGCTGACTCCTCCGTCCCAGAGGACTGCAGATGGCCAAAGAAGATCAACCAGTTAAGCGATGGCCCACCATGGCGTCTGGCATGCAGTCAGCACTCAGACCATGGCACAAGTACCAGGATCATCAGGTGAGAGGGCTCAAGTGATCTGCGACAGGTTACCACACCCGGCTCCACTGTTTGCTTGGACAAAGCAAGAGCATCAGCTCACCTAAGCTTTGGGCACCAGGCCCCAGAGCACGCATGCCCTGAGTCCCTGCTCCTGCCGAGTACTGTGCATCCTTGATGGTTTCCTCTGTAAAATCCGGGTGTGCGCTTGGAAGCCATAACTCTCTCTCTGTCAGACAGGGTGTTTAGCAATCCTCTCGAGTCGTGCTCCATTAAAATACAGAAGGTGACACTGCAGGATGTCTTACGGTCTGCAACGTGCTGTAACGCACAGCCTATCAGAGTCAGAAACTTCAAAAACCCTGCCGAGGAAGGAATTGTTTTCCCCACGTTCCTGGTGGGGAAGGGGGGCCCAAAGAGGTTGTTAGGTGATGTATCCATGGTCATCAAAGTGGTAAGTGTGGGTGCGGGCATTTGAACTTGGGTCTCCTGAATGTAAACCCAGAAGGCTCCACTGCAATGTGCTGCCCCTTTGGTGGCAGGTCTCTGTCAGTGTTTTCAAAAATCGTCCAGGAACTAGAATCAGCGCTTGGACGCAAAACTGTCTTCTAAAAACCGATCAACTAACAGCAGCAGCAACAACAAAGCTGACCCAAACCAGGAAAGGCAAATGGTCCCCAATCTCTCAATGGCCGCCATAATTTCTGTTTACTCTCGGTGATAAAAGAAATAAACACTGCCAACTTAAATATTTTTACTCTCTCATTAAGGAATATAATATGTATATAACACACTCATAGTTGTTGGATGAGCCTGCAGTAGAGAATTTAGATATTTTTGCAGGTTGCAGTGTGGTCTGGAATTGGGAAGCCTGGCCTAGATGGCCATCAATGAAAAAAATTAAAGGCAGTGACCAGGGACAGTCCACGCAGGGGCCCTGTGCCAGACGCAGGGAAGACCAGACAGAGGCCAAGATCTGATCAAGAGCCCTTTGCCTGGGGAGACCAGGCATGTGCATGGAGCCCAGCAGCTCTCCGCTTAATTTCCCAAGGAATCCATGTCAAGAGGCTGGCGTGACTCACCGGCTAATTACCTGGGCACTGGGGCTCCGGAGTCCTCCTGGCTGTACAGCTCGTCTTCTCTCCTGACAGCAAATGAAACACTATTTTTCGCCCTGGTCCAGACATCGCCTAAAGCTGTCCACATGGCGGTGTAAGGGGTTCTGACTCTGACCTGGATAACTCAGGCAGAAGACCCGCCGTTCCCGGCCACGACTGGGGGAGAAAACGATGCACAGACAGAGGAGCAGCTTCAGCCGGGCTGCTCCCTGCTTCAAAATCTCCTGGGCGCTTACAGAGCAGGCCAGGTCCCAACGCCAAGTTCGGCTGCCCAGAGCCCTTGGCAACATCCTTCTCCAGCTCCTCTCTGGCCCCGCCCTCTTCCACATTCTGGCCACCCTGGACTGTCCCGCCTGCCCCAGACACCAGGCCCTGCGTGCTCCGTCTGGCCAGCACTCCATGCAGGCTTCACCCCATTCCCCACTCCTGTGTACCCTTCCAGGTCCTGCTCGAGCATCACCTGCAGGTGACGCCTTCTGACTCCCCCAGAAAGAGAGCTGCCCTTCCTCGGGGCTCCCACACAACACTGTGTTCAACCATTATGGGAGTTTTTCCCATGAGCCCACTGTAACTGAGGTCATCATGTCCCTTTTTGCCTCTGCACAGTTTACAGACAGGACTTCACCTCTGCCTCTCCAGACATCCCGAGGCCCAGCACAAAGTCAGTGCCTAACCCATGTACCCCACAAAGAAACACATGATCGGTGTCCAGCTCTCTGCTGCACTCCAGATGGGCAGCTGCAACACGTATGTCACATTCTCCCTCCTCTGCATTCACTTGGATCTGGGTTCAGGGAGAGGAGAAGCGATCTCTAAGGAAGTCATCACAATCCTGTCCGTGTAACGGTGCCACTGCTGCGAGGATGGTGCTGAAAACGGGCCACTGCTACCATCAGTGAGTCCTCAAGCAGGAGTCCACATGAGGGCCCTACCACACATCCCATTAAAAAGTAGAAATCAAGATACCAGACATAAACAGAATGTGCTCTATTCTCCTATCTTGAAAGATGCGTCAACACAAACGGAAAGGCCAGGTTTGGAATTTAGAATTCTCTGATTTCTGGGTCTCACAATGGAAAGTGGACAGACACTCAGGGACAAGTGGCCCTGAATCCCAGCCCAACCCCAGTGCCATCCCACACTTGGAAGGGCTCCCTACACACCCACACAAACACCACAGACCTGAGTTCCACCTGATTCCTCCATGCCTCGCACCCTCCCGGTCAGCCCATGGTATGGGCGCTGCCCGTGGTCCATGCAGTCTTCCCTCAGGCAGATGGACCTGGGCTGAGGCCCACACAGCACTTGGAAGCAGGCTCGAGAACTCTGGGGCAGGGAACTAAGGTCAGGGCCCACAGTGTGGTCCGGAAGGAGGAGATGCAGGCTCCAGAAGGGCCACTCCTTGGCCATACAGCTCTGCCCCAGGAAAACAAGCACCTCCAGAGGCGGGCCAGAGCACGGCCCTCCCAGCCAGGGTCCCCTCCTGCACAATGCTAAGGGCAGTCAAGGGGACCACCGCCCATGTCTAGGTGTAGCAGAGCCTTGATTTTCTGGAGCTGACCACTCTCACTTGCCAGCCAAGCCAACAGGTAAGGTGATAACTTCAGGGAAAGCCAGAACGCCTTCCAACCGGGCCTCCAAAATCCCCAGCAACAACAACATCATACACCTCCACACAGTTGCAGGCAGGCTATCAGGGACAAGTGCGTGAGTCACAGCCTTTCTTCCTCGGGAGCTTGACCAACCCCCACCCCAGGAGCACTGATTCATCGAAGTTTGTTTTCAATACTATTATTTTGAGTCAGCCAGACAATTTTAAAATGACGATAGAGAGGGGGAAGGGCAGAACCACCTAAGAATATGAATTGTTTCTCTTTCAATAGCCTGCCAAGACCTAAATCAACAAGTAGCACGGTTGTGTGTTCTTGGTGTGCATGGGTCGATGGTAGATTCTGAAACTACATCAACCAAGGCTCTCTAAACGGTGAGGTCTGAGAGCAAGGGGTAGGGTGGGGGGTCCCCAGCTGGAATTGATTGACACCATAAGTCCAAGTTCCCCCTTGAAAGGCGAAGTGAACGTTTACTGAGTACCTACTAAGTGCTGTGAGCTACAAATATCAGCCAAGTGCTTGATCTATCTTACCTCACTTGGGGTGATTTATATGCAGTAGGTGTTCCCATCCCCATTTTACAGATGAGATAACTGGGGCCCAAGGCATTGGAGCAAGCAGGCCTCAGACTGCCATACGGCTAGGAAGTGGCAGGCTCAGACCCAGTCTGTCAGACTCCAGAGCCCTCTGCTCTTTCTTCACTCCTGAGCTCTTCCTGTCCACCCAGCCCCCCACCCTGCCTGTAACTGATATTTTAAGAATCTGTTTGGGTACAGAGAAATGGCAACAGACAAAATTGAAAGGTTAGCAGAACAAACTAACTCCCTCTGCCCTCCCGGGCACAGAGAGGAGTAAGGCTCACCGTGAGTCTGAATTCAGTGAAGGTAGGAGAAAGTTCACAATAGGGGAACTTTGAAGCAAAGGGAAAAAACCCAATTTCCATCCTCAGTGCCTGCTTTCAGCCACTCGTAACTACTCAAAAAGTCCTTTCTGGATCCATTACTCCACATTTGGGCTTAGCCCAGAGGTGATTTTTTAAGGAAAAAATGCCTTTTGGCATTTTTGAGCTGTGACAGCATAAAAACAGACCTTTAAAAAACACACCCAGAAAGCATTACCATTTTCAAAAGTACAGTTGAAGAGAAAAAAAACGGTGACACCTCAGGAGCTCCGGCTTGGTTCGGCAGTTTGTGATGTGACACTTAGCAGCAAAGGTGACCAGCTTTGTGACTCCGTGGGTCTCCCAGGCGAGCCCTTACACCACGTTTCTTATACAATTCTCTCGTTCTAAACCCCCAGCAGAGCACCCAAGAGAGAAGCTTGCCAGATGTAAGCAGAGAAAGCCATGTGACATAGAAAAGGCACTATTTCGGGAGAACTCACTTTTCATTGCCTAGCTGGGGCTTAGACTCGTAACCTCCACGCTGCCCAACAGAAGGTGCGCGCTTACGCAATCAGGTAGGGCCCTTCCTTCTATAGATACTTGACAATAGATAAAGGAAGCTTTCTGGATGCAGTCTGACGGGTGAGCAAACATTTTGCACAGGTACCCTCTATAGTGCCTACCTCCTACATTTCACCATTTTTAGGCTTTTGTGGTCATTGGTTTAAGCAAACTTCCTGCTCTGAGGACAGCCAAAAATAGCAACAAAGCAGAATTGCTCACTGCATCTAAAGACACACAGCCTCCACGTCTTCATCTTCGTGTTCAACTATTTTTAGATTCCTTTGTAGTTAAATTTCACTGATTTTGACTCACAAGGTAAGGGAGAGGTGTGGAGGAGAATGGAAAAAAATAACCAAAATTAAAGACTAAATTGTGGTTTTCTTACTTTTATTTATAAAAATGGATTTGGCACCAGACTGATAGGGTCTTAGGACATTAACAATTAAGAAAAATTTGTGATTCATTGATCAACCGGATTTGTGTGAGTGGAAGCCTCTAACATGCTTGCTGGAAACCTGCTTCAGAGTCAGAGTGGCCCTCCCATGGACCTTGTCCAGCCTACTGTCCAGCTGAGAAAGTCTGAGGCCCAGAGACGTTAAGTGACTTGACCCAGGTCTCACAACTGAACAGAAACACAGCTAAGACTAGGGCCTACCCAGGCCTGCAGACTCCTGCCTTCAAAATGCCCCGCAAAACCATGTTTATAACTAACATTTCTTTGACAGCATTTATGAAGCAAACTTTAGCCTCATCCAGAATTAGCCAAATCTCCTAATTAATAGGCTTCTCCTGTGTTTTCATTTTAAACTGAGCCTCTCTGCCTAAACTTTCTGCAGCAGCGTGCCACTGTGGCCGGCTGCCGTGGACAGCAGAGGCCTCGATAATCAACAGCAGATAGTGCGGCTCATGCTATAGATCTGTTATTTCTAGAACTGTTAATTAAGTCAAAACAAAGAGTAACGTTACACACTCACACCCTCTCACCCTTGTCAGGAGTCAATGAACTGCGGAGCGTGGGGGGTTTGGCTCTCTGACATCAAGAAAACAGTATTTACAAATTAACCAGAGTGAACACACAGGCCATTGTCTCCGCTGCACAGGCCCCATGTTGGCCGCCAGCGGACTGGAAGCTACAGGAGGGCAGAGACAGTGGCCTTCCTCACTCTTTTGTCCCTGCTGCCTGGCCGGGTTAGTGTGCACTGAGGAAAGCATCAGAGTGATGTGGGTGATTTCTCCTGGAGTCTTTGTTCTAAAACTGGGAATCGAGTACAATTAGAGACGGAGTTTCTGCAGCATGGGGTTAAATATGGTTACTTCCAGCTGTTTACAGGAGCTGTCATGCTTGGAGATTGAAGGCTTCGTGGCCTGGGAAGCTTGTCAGTGGTCCACGGATGATTCCCGGCCCTCACTGGGGAGAAGCTCGTCCCGTCCAAGGGTGCCCCGACCACGGGTGTCTGCAGAGGCTTGTCACTCTCCCAAGCCCCCTGCACGTGCAGTAGGCTGTGTTCATGAATGGTCTTTCTAGGTACTTCTCTCCTCAGGTGTAGATTTGGGGAAGGGGGTAAGTTGATTCTTTTTTTTATCCTCACCTGAGGACATGCTTATTGATTTTAGAGAGAGAGGAAGAGAGGGAGAGGGAGAAGAGTAGGCAGGGAGAGAGAGAGGGAGAGAAACATTGATGGTTGCCTCCAGTATGTGCTTTGACCGAGGATGGAACCTGCAACCTGGGCATGTGCCCTGCCCAGGGATCGAACCTGTGCTCTTGTGGTTCACAGGATGATGCTCCAACCAAGTGAGCCAAACTGGTGAGAGCTGGGTCTTTTTTTAATAGGTCAGTACTTCAAAGAAGACAAGGACAAATATTAATTAATTAGGACTATTCATGAGCCTGGTTGATTGAAAAAGCTGCACTGCACCTTAGAGAACACAACCGCACTTCCAGGAAGCGGCGGGGAGAGGTGGATGAAGAAGGCAGGGGAATAAGGGGATGGGAATGAAGTCTGATTCAGTTTTCAAGGCAAGCACCGCCGGCCCATCTATTTCGTGGAGGGTGCACGCAGAACGGCGGCTGCGCCACGCGCCGAATGCATCAAAGCCTCCTCATGAATTAACAAGTGAAAATTAATGGTCGCTCAGTCCATTAAATCGTGTTAATTTTATTTCCATTATAATAATACAGCAATTACAAGTTTACATCATTAAAACCAATATTTATTTTTCAAAAAGCTCACTTTAATTGGATTCCTGATGTGATTAGCTTGAGCCAAATTCTCTCAATTTCTCGCACTTCTCATCAGAACTAAATGACTACGGGATTCACTGACTTTTCTCCTATTATTAGAATTGTCGTTTAAAACTTCATATCCTGGCGAAGACTTTTCAAAATACGTTACTAAGAGCTCTTACATCTGTACAAAAACTCAGGCTTAAAGAGTGCGTGTTCAGCAAGTGGTAAGCAGAGTGATGAAAGACCAGGTCTCATCAGAACTCCGAAGTGCCAAATGCCCACAGTCCTGTCCAAGCTGTCCGCTTCTTACCGACACTCTGTTATATTCCTGTTATATTCTGTTAGAGTTCATCTGTCTACAGTCACTCTTCCCACCAAGGAAACCTGAATTTCAGGTTCCAGGTACTCAGTCACTTTTTTACTTCAAAGAGGGAGCACCTGCCTGTGGAGTCAAATACTGCTCAGGGTCACCAGCCCTCTGGTGCAAACGGCAGGGTCACTTATTCACAGCAGCGCTCGGTTTAGCAAACGGCAGAATATAAAGGAGTCATCCCCTCACTCTGTAGGCTACTTACTACAACCAGGAGCCAAAAGCACTCGTGACCGCCCGCGGTCCAGAAACCTCCTTCGGATACTAACCCCTCTGCTCCTCTGCTATTCCTGCTCACACTGACCCCTTCCTCTCCCCACCTCCTGCCAGAGTGAACGGCCTGCCCCCACATCTCTGCACTTTGTCCATCCCTTGGCTGCAGCTCTTGCCCTGTATCTTTGGGCAAGTCTGTCTCCCATCCTAGACAAGGAGCTCTTTGAGAACAGGCACCCTACCTTGCTCACCACAGTAGGCACTTAACAAATGATTAATTTAGTAATGAATGAATGACACACACAAAGGGCTAAGCATAACACATGTCTGTCAAGCTCTGTGGTCTACAGAGCGCTCCCACGAGTCTTATCTCACCCCGACTTTACAGGTGCAGGCATGAAGGCTCCGAGACTGTCAGTGACCTCTTCAATCCACCCAGGTATTAAGATGTCAAGATACGGAGAAAAAAGATGGCTATCATTCCTTTGTTTTCCAACACAGTGACTTTACAGTATTTAAAAGACTCACCACAGGTAGTACTGCTGGCCCCCCCCACCCCCCAAAAAAAGTTTCACTCCATATGAGAGTTTCCATTTCTTTTGGTGGCTGGGACTAAGAAAGAAATAGCAGTTAGGCACTCAGATAACACCCTATTAATGTTTCCCTTACTGAAGTGTAAGCTCCTCACAGGCAGGGGCCATCTCAAATGCATCTCTGCACCCTCCCCCAGTGCCTGGAATACTGACTCAGAGGTGACAGGGCCAATAAACAACAATGAATCAACAAAGTCCAACTCTGACATTTAATTAGGAACCGTGAGCAAGGGGCTGTTTGCAGCATGCATTGGCCCAAATATTCGAATCCTGGGTGCAGCAGCAGCTCCAGGGCTCCAAATGTCAAGGGAATGTCAAGCTGATCCTGGGTTCAGCCGTGACTCCACGCCAGCCCCGCAGTCAGCTACTCGCTGTCCTGTGGGCCCCTCCTCTTCCCAGCCCCTGTGTGCAGCTCTCCTCATCAAGGTTAACAAGCGGCCTTGGCAATAGGTCTCTCCCCAGAAGTCTGAGAAAGGAGTGTCAAAGATGAGGATCTTTTCCCTGGGGTGAGAGTAGCCTGGCAAAGTCCAGGTAGGTAACAGGAGGAGGCTGTGCTAAAACAGAAGCACAAAGAGGTAGGAATTGGTGTGTATCAGAAGATTCCCCCACTTGCCTCTAGACTCGGGGCTTTGACACAAGCAAGCCCAACTTCCCTTCCAAACAAACCAAGCCAGGAACTTAGTCCGGCTCCTAACAACTGCGCCGAGGCATCGATCCTATCAGTGGAGACACAAGTTATCAGAGTCCATCGGAACAGTCATTTTAAGTGTGCCTGGCTCCTGATTGCTGACATGGCATGCGCACACCTCCTTCATTCCTCAGTGGCAAACGCTGACTCCGTTCTTACAAACTGGCCAGGAAGACACCTGCAGCTTTACTCGGGCACTCACACAGGTGAGGAGCGAGATTCTGTCCCACAACCTGTCTATGCTCAGCGCATCCTGAGAGCCCCCATGTCGGTGTGTCTCAGTCAGCCTCTCACCACTTCCTGGGCACTGGTCTCTTTCACCTTCTTGCTATCAATAAGGCTGTACCACTCCAGCTTCTCTGATCCCTGAGACAGGCTAGAGCTGGTGAAACAGAGAAGCAAGTGTGCAGGCTGGAAGGCCCTAACACACAGCTGTAATTGCCTGATGTTTCTGTTGCTGCTCACGGTTACATTTTAGCCAAAACGCTTGTCAAAATCTCCTTGGACTGAGGGCTCCTTAAACCCCCAGGGCCAGATCTCACAGAGCACTTTAAAGCACCCAGGGCCCCAGCCCTCACACACAGTAGGATACCTTATAAAAGGCAGTCTGGAGAAGGCAGACAATCTGACAAGCAACGCAACAATCCATGGGGCTCACCAGACGCGCCGATATCACTAGCGGGAGGCCAGCTAACCACCTCCCCAAGACGTGGCCTTTAGTTGTCTGCCTGAGACCAAAACAGCAGCAGCTGTTGCCAAGGGAGACAAGGTGACCCAGAGGCGTGGGCACAAAATCCAGGGATGGAAATCCACTTTGTCTAGATACACCCAAGCAACTGAGTTTCCCTAACTGAGAAAAGATGTCTTTAAAAAAATCTGCCTTATCAGTAGGTCCTTAGCCAGGCAAGTAGAAGATGCCCCACTCCTGACAGAGTGTTGGGAGACGGGGGAGCAAGGTAACTTGAACTCTCGGAAACATCCAGAGCTTCATATGCCTCGGGCTGCAGTCTCGGGCTGCTCTGGAAGAGGGAAAAAGCAGGCCAATGCTACGTTCACCCGGTGGGCAACCTTTAACCAAGGCAGGGGAAAGCAAGGCCTCTCTTTCTCTCCTCCCGGCTGTCACCAGCCCTCAGATTGAACATTAGCAACCTAACCAACAAAGATCCACACTGCCTTCCCCACCCCCCAACCCCCATCCACACCCCCCTCAACCCCCCCACCATCCCCCCAATAGTTAACAGTCCTTTAGCATTCCACAAAGAATGTATTCAGAACCTTCAAAGTAAACAGCAGCAGGGGGCAGGAAAAGGAGCACATTGGGTCAGAATCCCATGTCTACTGTAGCCAGCCTTTTCACCTCTCTCCTCTGAAGTTTTCTCAACTTCAAAAACGAGATAAATCTTAAGCCTAACTGTCTTATCTGTCTTCCAGGATTTTCTTCCTTTCTTAATTTCATAAAACCACGTGGAAGTGCCCCACGCACTGTAAAGCACTTTATGCAGCTGCACGTTTTATAATCAACATCATTGTTTTTCTGTTGCAAGGCAGAGGCCACTTGTCCTCAATGCACCTGAGCAGCTCAGAAGGCGGGTTTCAGAAACCCCTCCTCCAGAGGGAGAAGCAGGACACTCACTCGCCTGCTCATCCACTGCTCCCCCCAAAAGAATAAAGAAGAATCCAGAATTGGAGCTGGGACCAGAACCCAGGGCTCCCTGACCATCACACCGCCTCCTCTGAAGTCAGTTCTGGCTCCAGATCACAGGCCCAGAGCGTACTTCCCAGACAGCACACCGCCTTCCCTCCCCCTTTATTGACTGGATCCACCCAGTTAAAAAAAAATTATTATTTTTTAAGTCAGTGCTCCCACCATATGTGGCATTTATTTCCAGAGGAGGCCTGCCCTGGGTTCCTGGGACAGATGTTGCTTTGTGCCTGCCTGACACGGCTGGCAGCCCTCGTACAGCTGCTCCAAGCAGGTGGCCAAGGACGGAGTCCACTCCTGGCTCAAGAGCAGGGATGACAATCTCTGTGGGTCTCCAGCCTGTGGGGACCCTCTACACATTCCTCTGCAGCCCAGAACCCCAAAGACATCCCCCTCCCCCTCCCCACACGCCCTCCCTTGGCACAGAGTCAGACTTGAGAGGGGCTGAGAGGGAGAGCCAGGAGACCAGGGTGCCCCCCACCACGACACACACCCCAATTTCCGCGAGGCAAAGAGCAGCTGAACTAAGAGAAGGTCCTGGAGACTGGAGAGAAGTCACAGACCCCTTCTACCAGCCATCTGTGAGCTCCCCCCCGACCCAGCTCGCGCAACGTGGATTATAAAGGAGGTCCAGACAGATGGCAAAGCTCTTGGGGAAGGGGGGCTCTGCAGGAATGCAAGGGCCACTGCGAGGCCCGCTTTGGGGTGCGTTTTGTCATCTGGTCGGCTCTAAGCCCCCTCTGTTCTGCACCAACCCGAAATCGCAGACTGAAAGGAGGGCAAAAAAAGGTCGGGGGAAGGCGGAGGGGGGTGAAAACCTTACTCTCTGCCACTTGTCTCTCATTTGAAAGTCAGAGCGTTGCACTGCGACCAAAGTGAGTGTGTGCGGAGGGGGTGGGAGACTGGCACAACCAAGTCTAAAAATACTCGATAAAAATGCTAATCCCGAAGGCAAAGAGAGCGAAGAAGGAATCTGTCAATCATAAGGCTCCCGCTCCTCACCCACAGCCCCGGCTGTACCGACTGCATTCCTGTTGAGGAGGAAAGACGTGGGGGGACAGGGCTGAAGAAAAGAAAGGGAGAGACACCACCACCTCCACGAGCGCGGGCCTCGGGGGCGGGAGGCGGCGGCGGAGGAGGGGCTCCGGCCCGCGGAGCTGAACAAAGCGGGCCTCAACTTTGAGCCCGCAGCTCCCCGGAGTGGGGGCGGCCAATTCCAGCAGCGCCCCCTTTCTGGGAGGTGAAAAGCGGGTGTGAGGTCTGGAAGTGAGAGTGCCGCGTGGAAGCCCCCAGGCTCTGAATCTTTGCAAATCCAGAGGAGGTTTTGTTTGGGGTCCCCTTTCTGACCGCGCGCCCACCCCCGCCTGCACACACAGGCGCACACGCGCACAAACACCGTCTCCCCCGATCCAGCCCCACCCGGCCGCCCCGCAGCACAGGGGTCGCTCGGCCCCACCTGGGGATGGTGATGCACTTGGTGTTGACGCTCTGCGTGGTGATGGCCTTCTCCAGCTCGTCCAGCTGCCCCGTCTTCTTGAGCTTCTTGACCAGACTCTTGACCGCCTTCTCACACCACTTCTCCTCCTGCCCGTTCTGCTCGCCCTTCTTCCAGCCCAGCAGGCGCTTCACGATCGGGGGGGTGAAGGGCAGGATGGACGACATGGCTGGGGAGGGCCCGCGGGCGCCGAGGGACGCCCCCGGCGGGGCTGGGCGCGGCGGGACGCCGGGGGCGCAAAGAGGAGCTGGGCCGGGGCTGCCCAAACTTCTTCGTGTCAACTCGCGGCGAACTTGCCGGTGCTCCGAGCCAGGCCGCGGCGCTGCAGCCTACGGGGCTCTCGCGGCAGAAAGAAGGGCGGCGGGGGAAGCGGGCGGGCGGGCGGACGACAGCGGCACCGGGTCGGGCAGGCCCCGAACGCGGGGCGGAGGCGGCGGCCGCGAGCCTCAGAGTGGCAGAAGAAAGTTTGGGTTTCCGCACCGGGTGGCTGTTCGGGTGCCGCCTCCAGGAAGGAAAGTCCAACCCCCAGCCAAACTTTGCTCGCCTCGATCGCTTTGATGCGCAGATCCCTCCGCCTCGGCAGCCTCGCCCCTAGCGACCCTCCTCCTTTCGCTGCTCGCTCGCTCGCTCGCTCCCTGGGCCGGCCTGGGCCGAGCGCCGCGCTCCTGCTCCCGCTCCCGCCCGCTCCCAGTCTGTGTTTCATGCAAATCCGCGTGCAGCCTCCTTTCCAAGCGCTGTCACCGCCCCCTTGCCGCCGGGGCTCCCCGCCTCCGCCCCCGCGCCCCACCACCTCCTCCCCTGGGCGCCCTGCCCACCCCCAGCCTCCCGGAGGGCGCCCGGCCTCCCTCGCCCGGCGCGGAGCACGCCCACGTGGGCGAACGGGGACAGTGGCGGCCGGGGCTGCAGCGCGCAGGACCCCGCGCGGCCACGACCTGAGTCCCGCGGGCGCCGGGAGGAAGTCGTGGGAAAGGAGAGGCGAGAGGGGCCCCCGGCACGGAACCCACCCTCAGGAAGCCCCGTTGGAGTTGCGGGCCGGAAAGGGTTAGATTGGCAGCGAAGGCGCGGTATCCGGCCAAAGGCTGGCGATGCGCCCCGGGGAGGACCCGGGTCCGAGAGAGGGCGCACGGAAGGCGGAGGCCCAGGAAGTCGCGGCGCGCACTTGGACGCGCGCGCGCTGATCCCAGTCAGGGGCCTGGGCGGGCACCCGCGACCCCGGGGCTGTTTTTATTCTCTTCGCTGAGATCACACGGGCTGAAAGCCCGGAGACAGTGCGCGAAGGAGGGAGTTGGGGGTGGGGAGAGGTGGGCTCTCAAAAGTGGACACTTGGGAACCTCAGTGACTCCCGGGATAACAGCTGAAACCTGGGGTCCCAGGGCCTTGTGAATGAGTGCCCGGTAGAAAATGGGCATCGAAGACATCTGTTGAGCTCTTGAAGAATGAATGGGGGCGCTTTACAATTTATCTTTGGGAGGAAATTACATTACAGGACGTTTGGAATCTTATGACACAGAACGATCCGAAATTCGACACCTAATAAATAGGAGAGCTTTGTTTCCAAAGCTGTGAACTCGCAAACAGTGGGACGAAGAGGGGGTGCTTGGGTAATTTACGTATTCAAAAGTTAGCCTGGGTGTGGGGCGCTCTGGGGATTTTTCTCTCCACCAACAGAATCGAGGGGCATCTGCCCACAAAGCCTTCAACTGCTTTCAGGAGTTAGTTACCCCAGGCCTCCAGGGCCTTTCTCCTGCCGCCCCTCCCCTACCAGGCCTGTAGCCTGGTGTCTAAGGCCTTTGTTTGTTTTTAACAGCGGGAAATCCCGTTGTGAGAAAGAAGTTATCCGCAAACCTTCCTGCCTGGGGAGTTACAAAGCCCTGTGAGGTAGGCCTGAATCCACAAAGTCAGCCCAGAAGCTGCAGGGGTCCCCTGCCCTGTCCGAGAGAATAGCCTCCCACAAGCCAGTCGGCTGCTGCTGCTGAGCGCTGGCTCTTCGCCCTTCCCTCCTTCTAACTCCCCGTGCATGAACCTTAAAGGAGAATCCCTGAACCCCGACTAGGGCATAAGGCCTGCTTCCCATTCCTGGCTGGTCCTCCTGCAGCCACAGTAGCCTTAGGTTTCACCCCCTTCTTCCCAGCCCTCAACACAAAAGCGGAGGAAGGAAGACAATAGACACGTTGGTGGCTTTCTTCATTCCAGGAAGCCCAAGTGCAGCCCTCCGACTTAATAATCCTCACAATGGCCGTGGGGGTAGACGTCCCTATGCCTCCCACTTACAGAGATTGCCATCCTCAGGACCCCAAGTGGCAGTGCTGGGATCTGGACGGAGTGCCCAGCCTTAGAGTTGCGGAAGGCGAGGTGACCTCACTGACAGAGCCCTCTGGGAACAAAAGTCCTTTGCACAGGCATGCTGCGTGACGCCACCAGGCATATTTGCTCACCTGTGAAATGGGGCTGGGAATCTAATGTGAAAAGGTTTGTAAACAAGTCAAATGTCCAGCAGGAGAACCGCGCCCTGGGGCCCCTGGGAAGGCCGAGGGGGGCGGGGCGGATGCGGGAGCTCAGTTCAGTTAGACACGCGCTAGTTTCTGGGACCTGAACTGAACAATGACGGTCCCTAACCTCCAGGAGCGCACATCCCAGAGAAGCTGGAAGGGGTGGCAGGCGTGTGCCTGGGAGACAGGGGCTCCTGCAGTCCTCGTCGCATCCCTTCAGAAAACATTAATTTTAACCTGGATCAAACTGAGCAAGTGCGAGTATTGAGGGGCGGTCGAAGTGAAAGGACCCCCAGCTGCATCGAGGGCTGGCGCGGCTTTCAGTCCTGGCTCTCTTCCTCCCTCTGCCCCCCTGAGCATCTGTTCTCTCCGCAGCGAGAGCGGGGTAAACGGTCCTTACTGTGCAGAGTGGCGAATCCAGAAGAGCGTTAAAATTGTGCTTCTCCAATGCAAGCCCCTTACTTTACACAAGCAGAAGCGACGTCAGGGGAAGGGAGGCGATCCCCGTTGCGGAGGCACGGAGCCTCAGCGAGATCTGGGGACGAGATGCAGTAGAAGGGCCTCCCATATACCTCGCCCTCTGAAGTCACGGCGTGGGAAGGGCCCGCATTTAGCCCTCTCCTTTTCCTGCGCTGAGGAGGTAACTAGTCAGCAGCTAGTTAGTGTGACCAACCATGCTTTCCTGAACTTCCCTTGCATGCTGGCATCTGTGTGAGAGGGACAGCTGTGTGTGCAGGACAGAGCTGGATCCACGTGGGAGTCCCACAAGCGCCATTTCTGGGCTAGTTCTTTCTCCTCTGGCCTCAGTGCTCCACTGGGAACTGAGGGAATAAGCCCAGTTTCACAAAGCTATGTGGAGAGCTGAGGGACGGATTCCTCTGGGTGCCAAGAGGACCCCACGTGCTCCCTTGACTTGGGCAGTGAATGAATGGGCAGCTCCAGATGGATCGGAACTCTGTTCTGGTGCTTGGTCTCCAGAGGCCGGCCAGGCCAGCTTTTGCAGAGGTTGTCCTTGGAAGGGAAACATTAGCCCAGTTAATTTTTCATCATGGTAAGTGCAAAGTTCAAGAGAGGTGGGCTGGGACCAGAGGCAGCAACTCCGTTTCCCTGGGAATAGTTAGTCCTATCAGGAAGGAACCCTGTACACGAACTTGCCAAGGGTTTTCATGTGTTTGGAGTGGCTCCCAGGTGGAACACTGGAAGGAAACAAACACCTGATTTTAATTCCGATTATTTTTCCTTTAGCTAAAGGATGTTGCTTCATCACAGGTGGTAAATCTAGAAGGAGCATTAAAATTGTTCTGTCCTCATTGGATGCAGACAGAGAGCGATATCTGGGGAAGGGAGGTGACTGGCAGTATGGGGAGAAGTCAGGATCTAGTCAGGACCAGAACTCTCTCATCAGAGCACCCTTACCTGACAGCGAGCCTCAGTCTTCGCTCAGGCCTTTTCTGTAGCTCTCGGTAGCACCTCAGATACAAGAGTTCTCCCCAGGCACCAGATTCACCTGAGTTAAATTTCTAATTCTGCCCTGGCTGGTGTGGCTCAGTGGAGTGAGTGCCAGCCTGAGAACCAAGGGATCGCCAGTTCAATTCCCAGCCAGAGCACATGCCTGGGTAGCAGACCAGGTCCCCAGTTGGGGGCGCAAATGAGAGGCAACCACACATTGATGTTTCTCTCCCTCTTTCTCCCTCCCTTCCCCTCTCTGTAAAAATAAATAAAATCTTTAAAAAAAATTTCTAGTTCTATCCCTTCCAGCTGTGTGACTTGAGGGCAAGTCCCTTAACTCTCTGTGTGTCAGTTTCCTCGCCTATATACTGGACATAATAATAATGCTTATCTCTTAGGGTTGCTGTAAGGAATCTAATACTCTGTGTGGGAAGCTTGCCACAAGCACATGGTATGTTTTCAGATACATGGATGTGGTTGACGCTCACCATAGAGTGCGGTGCAGAAGTTAGAAGCACAACAAATGGGTGGATCTTAAGTGAAAATAGTTACCAGAGAATGAAGTAAATAACATCATGCTACTTAGGTAAAAACTACATATGTATGAAACAACTGTATACATTTTGAAACAAGTCATGCAAAAAGATACACATTGAACCACTCCACACCCATTAGGATGGCTATTATCAGAATAACAAAGTAGCAAGTGTTGGTGAAGATGTGGAGAAGTTGGAATCCCTGCACTTTGCTGGTGGGAATGTAAAATGGTGCAGCCGCTGTGGAAAGCAGTAGGGTGGTTCCTCGAAAATTAAGCATTGAATTTCCACTTGATCTAGCAATTCTGCTTCTGGGTATGTACCGGAAAGCAGCAAAAGCAAGGACTCAAACAGATGCTTGTGCACCCACGCTCACAGCAGCATTATTCACTTCAGCCAGAAGGTGGAAGCAACCCAAGTGTCTGTTGATGGATGATGGAAAAACAAAACGTTGTATATACATGCAATGGGGTATTACACAGCCTGAAAAAAGAAGTTAGCCCTGACAACACCATGGTGAATCTTGAAGACATTGTGCTAAGTGAAATAAGCCAGTTACAAAACAAAACAAAACAACCCCCCCCCCCACCAATACTGTACATTCCATTTATTTCCAGGATGGTCATGTTCACAGAGGCAGAAAGCAGAAGGGTGGCTGCCAGGGGCTGGGGGAGGGGAGATGGGAAGTGAGTGTTTAATGGGGACAGAGTTTCAGATGGGAAGATGAGTAAGTTCCGAAAAATGGATCGTGGAGATAATGGTACAGCAATGTGAATCTACTTGATGTCACAACCCTGTGTACTTAAAAATGGTTAACATGGTAAATTTTATGTTGTCTAATTTTACCACAATAAAAAAATACATGCAGAAAAAAACACATTGAGTACAACAGAGCAGGTGTTTGAGGATGGGAGTGTGGGAGTGGGGGTGAGGGTCAGGCGGGGGGAATAAACAAATGGATTCCCGAATCCGTGATGACGAAGTCTGTGTGCTGAGGGAATGACTGACCTCACCCTCTGCTCCAGAGCTGCCTGAGTCTAAAGTGCTCAGCACAGGGCAGTCAGTATACTACTAACTGTTCTTCAGTTCGCTCAGAAGACAGAGCCTTCAGTTTCTAGCACCTTCCAGCCCAGGAATCATGATATCCCACATTTGGAAAATCCATTCAGAATTACTTAATATGCCTGCCTTGTGGCAGCCCCTAGGAACACATAGGCTCAGGCACTGGCTCCTCCTGACAGCTGAGGGAACTGAGGGCTTGGGGACTCCTGCCATTTGGGGGTCTGGTCTACCCAGGCTGTGGGCTGGAACTTCAAAGTTAGGGTCTTGTTGGAAGTTCTCAGTCACCCCAAGATGGTGGTGGCGGGTGCTGCTTCACTGAGGAGGGATCAGAGATGCAGGGGACTCAGCTGCTATTGTCCAGGCTGGACTGTGGACTCCTGGTAACCAGCCCAGCCCGGCCCTCTCTGTCCCCAGGCTCCCGCCCCCGCCCCGCCCCCCCCCTCCCGCCACTGGACCCCTGGTGTAGACTAGAGCATCCATGGGAGAAGGCAGCTCTGACAGAAGGAGCCGCGAGTAGGTACTGTCCAAGGAAGGTACAGAGAGGGGCCAGGTCTGACTTGGGGAGGTTTGGGGCAGGGGGTTGAACTTGGGGTTAGGGACACTGCAGCTGTGGGCAGACTGAGACACAGGGCCAGGGCTGTAGGGCAGGACAAGATGGGCCTGTGGGCAGGCAGGTGGCACTCAGAGCGAGGCTCACAGGGCGCTGTGAGTTCTCCTACAGGAATCCTTCCCGGAGTTCAGCAATTGCAGGTCTGGGAGGTGGGGGTCAGGAGAGGATCATGGTAGGTGCATGGTTGTGTGTGTGTGTGTGTGTGTGTGTGTTTGATTTTACCATTTGTGTGCCCTGGTGTGTTCACCACCCTCTCCGCGTACACACAGGTACTGCTGAAATGCAAGTGTGCACTGTGTTAGATGCCTCTTCCTGCCTGTGCCCCTGAGATCTGTCTCCTTCGGGTCACATTGCTTCATGGAGTCCAGCCCTGTGTGTTTATGTGAAACAGGTACACGTTATGTGAGTTTTCTCCCTGGGCTCACACATTTTTGTCTTTGTATTTTATGTATGTATATCTTCACAGAGGTCACTGTGTTTGCCCCTTCCTGTTCTGGGGGATAATAGAGTCACAAGCACAGCTTTGGCTCAGGCCCAGGGTCTCCCTCAGTCCACCTTTGATTTGCAATAATATGGATCTAACTAATAGTAGTTGGAAAACTGCTGGTTCATTATAATTGCACTTATATGTAAAAGCACACGTGCACATGAACTGCCACTAAAGAGTCGTGTGCCAAAATGAACATCCAGTTCTATAAAGTCAGTGAGATTATATGCCTTTAAATTATTGTTGTTATTTTTATCCTCACCCAAGGACATTTTTTCATTGCGTTTAGAGAGAACAGTTGTGAGTTACACACACACACACACACACACACACACACACACACACGTATATCTCGAGAGAGCAAGAGAAAGAGAAGGCGGGAGGGAGAGAGAGATCAATGGGAGAGAAGTTTCAGTTGGTTGCCTTCTCATAAGTGCCCCGCCTGGGGATCAAACCGACAACTGGGCATGTACTCCGAGTGGAAATCAAACCCTCAGCCTTTTGGTCTAAGGAATGGCGTTCCAACCAACCAACCCACACCAGCCAGGCTACATTGTTTCTAGTATATTCACAAGCTACTTTTACATTTAAAGCGAATAGAGTGTACCGTACCAAAGTTACACCTCAATTTGAAAAAATGTTTTAAAAAGAGATAGGAAACAAGGTGGGGGGAAAGCAGAGTGGGTCCGCCCAGGGTGCTGAATGTGGATTCCAGGGTGGAAAGGCTGAAGCAGTGGGCTTTCGGACTGGCTGGTCAGCTGACAGAGCTGCTGAGGCTGCGGGGGGCCTGGGGTGCTGCTGGGGAGTCAGGCACTGGGTGTGTGGAAGAAGGAGCAGGGACCCCCCCTCCAGATTAACACACTCATCTGGAATACTCCACAGTTTATGTACAACCCAGGATCTGGAAACACCATGTGGTCTACTCAGACTTGGAAGGGATGACATGAAAGAGAAACAAGGAAAAGCTGGAAAAGCCTCTCCCAGGCGCTCGACCTAGCAGCGTAAAGACAGATGAGTTTGGTGGCAGTGGGTTTTGTTACAAAAGTAGCGTGTTTTCCTTGCAGAGACATTAACATCTTTTATGGTGACATAGATTATAAAAAAGGCTATCTGCAATCGAAGTGGTGTAGATGACCTTTGAAAGCATAATGTTATGCAAAAGAACAAGTCACTGAAGACCACATGTCGTGTGGTCCCATTTCTAGGAAATGCCCAGAATAAACCAATCGTACAGACAGAAAGCAGATTTCTGGTTATCGGGGGCTGGGGACGGGGCGGGTGTGAAGAGTGACTTCCCCCAGGTGTGTTTCTGGGGTGATGAAAATTGAGTGTGGCGATGTGTGGCCATTGAGTGTAGTGAGTGACCGTGCCCAGCTGATTCTGCTAGACAGTCAACTGCTTTTTCATTAAATATAATATGAACATCTTTCTACGTCAATAAATATACACTTACTACCTTATTTTGCACAACTGTGGAGCATTCTGTCACGTGAATCTGTTGTAATTTACTAAACCAGTTTCCCAAAATCTTATTTGGTATCATACAAGTGCTGTTTTTAAACATTTTTGTACATAAACATTTGAGTACATCTCAGATTGTTTTCTTAGAGCAAGTCCCTGGAAAAATTGCTATTTTTGAGGCCACTACCAAACGGTCCCCTGAAAAGATCACCTGCCCGCTATGTAGAGTGAGATTGTACCTGCCTCACTTGGCCACCAGTAGCTCCATTCAAAGGGACCAGAGATCTTCAGCTTTAGCTGTGACTAGTTTTTGTTTTGTTTTCTTCTTTAATCAACAAATGAAAAAGTGTCTCTGCTGAAAGACCTCTTGGCACGGAGCGGAGAGCTAGCTGGCTGCCCTGAGGTGAGGAGTAATCACAGGGTGTTATTGTCGGCCAGCAGTACAGGTAGTGATGTATTACCTCTTCCCCTGCCCCCCATAAGTGTTAGGGTTCCCCAGAGCCAGGTACTTGCCTCTTTTCTTTTACAGCCTCTCCCTGCATGATCCTGTTTATCCCTGAGTCTTACCTAACCTTTACAAAGTGACTCCCAAATCCAAGCATCCGGCCTAACTCCTCTCCAGAGCTCCAGTCTATCCCGACGCATGTCCCCAGCACATTGAAGGTGCTTGATAAATGTTTGCCAGACGAATTAATAATTAGAAAACTGAGACCCAGGAAGATTAAGTGACCCCCACCCAAGGTCTCCTAACTGAAACGTGTCCTCCTGACACACAGCAGGTGCTTCGCCCAGTGCTCTGGGCCACTGGCTTAGGGGCTGTCGGAAAGCCTGACCTGCAGTGTACACACAGCGTACGCAGAGGACCTACGTGAAAGCTGTTTTGAGTGCCAAGTGCTAGAATCCATGCAACCTGCCCTGGCTGGTGTGGCTCACTGGACTGAGTGCCGGCCTGCAAACTGGAAGGTCACTGGTTCGGTTCCCAGGCAGGGCACGTGCCTGGGCTGTGGGCCAGGCCCCCAGCTGGGGGCGTGCAAGAGGCAACTGGTCAATGTATCTCTCACATGTTGGATGTTTCTCTCCCTCTCTTTCTCCCTCCTTTCCCTTCTCTCCAAAAATAAATAAATAAAATCTTTTTAAAAAATAAAATAAAATCCTTGCAACTAGATCACAATCTTACTGTTTCTCACGTGGATTCTGTTTTAGTTGCACTATACATACCGCTCTCAAATAATCACCAACAGACAGGGACCAAAACAGTCCAAGGAGATGGTGCAGGATGACACGCAGGTCCCCGTCAGGGCTGACGTCCTGTGCACACATGAAGAGGGTGACTATGACTTGCCTGCAAAGCATCAGAGGACCGTGGTGCCCGGGTAAGTGGAGGGAGAGTGGACTGACTGAGAAGCAGGGGCATGGGAGGGTCTGGTTCTATTGGTGGACCTGCTCCCAACTCGCATGTCACACTCCCAGTCTCCGTTTCTTCATCTGTAAAATTAAGGGCTTGGATCGGCCACGGGAACTGCAAATGCCCAACACCTGATTCAAGCAGCCTCCTTGTGCTGTCGGTGGCAGACACCGCAGGAGGGTCACCGCGCTCCTCTCTGCCTTGGAACCCGTCTTCAAGCTCTGCCACAGAGCTGTCATTCTTCTGGTTGAAGACTGTTTGCCTTTGTGACTCTTCTGGCTCTGACCTCCTAGTTCTATCCCAGAGACACATTCCTTTGGTCTTTGGGAATCCCCTAATTAGATGCAAATGACTGTGGGAGAGTAGCACCTCAAGTCCTTATCAGCTGTAACCAACAGCCAAGCTCTCAGGGCCCGGTCCTGCCCAGGACATCCAGGAGGCCCTGGGAAGCTCCTACGGGAGGTGGTGGAAAAGGACGCCCAGCGCCTCCTGGGACATCGGGACACACGATTTCACTTTCATCTGGGGGTCTGTTGGGCCCGTTGCTGGAGCATTCATTGTGAGCACACTGGTGCTGCGCTCTTTGTAGGAGAAACGCCACAAGAGAAGAGCCTGGCCTCCCGCCTGTGGGCAGCACATGGTCTAATCTGGGAGGCAGAAAATAAGAGTTCTGTCCCCACGGACTTGAATAAACAGAGCAGGAGCTCATCTATCTAATTAATGGATATGTCACTGCAGTCCAGAGCAGCACCTGGCGAAAGCAGCGTGTCCATACGTATTTGAATGAATGGATGAAAAATGAACACATAGGCACTAACAAAGGAACTGTCCTTGAAGCTTAGCTGGGTGGTATGGACTCATATTTTCATAGTTCTCTCCCTCCTCCCCTCAGATTTTTCCAAGTGAGGCCATGGTACCTTAACTTAATGTCCAAAACACACAATTACACACTCCCCCTCAAATTCAAACTCTGCCTTCAGTGGTTTTGTGGTGTGTGACGCCCTCATTAAGCACATTTTTGCCATCGTTGTTAGTTTCTAAGCAGATCCAGGCTGGTTTTAGGAGGAACGTGTTCCCCATACAATGCATCTGCCTGGGCCGCCCTAGGAAACCCTAAAATCCCTTTGTGATTGCATCCGCTGTGAAGTTGGGGGCCCCCGGCCCAGTATTCCCCTTGGTTCAGGGTTAGGAACCAAATCCTTCTGGGGGAAACTCATCCATACGTGTCGGTCAGCATCAGAGGTCAGTCCGCACCTAGCCAGATGTGGGAACTCCAAACATGAAAATTAATGATGAGAGACAACGTGTTTTTATTTTGCTGTCCCTTCTAACTGGAACTAAGGTCGCTGAGCTTGCTCACACGCGTTCCTCCCCTCCCCCACATGTGGGGGCATGTGTGCCTGCTAGGCTGGCCACACCCCAGCACAGTGCTGCTTGGACTTAATCCTCTCCTGGGAACTGGACACAGCTCACTGAATTTAGAAGACGTGGGCTGAGCACTCACTGTGCACAAGACCCCCGTGGCAGACTGGGTGACTCAGGAGGCAGAGCAAGTCGGCACTCAGGCCAACAGCAAATCCACTCCCCCCACCACCCCGCGCTGCCCTCCTGCCAGGGAGAAAGGTCAGCTTCCTTGCATTCATCCAGTATTTTGCAATCAGAATCTCTAGAAGGAAGCTATTTTGAGTTTAGCACACATGAATGGTGGTACTTCTTCAGGTTTAGAACTGTTTTTGTTTGAATTTCCTATGAGGGGCCAGCTCTCTCAGGGCATCACAGGGTCTTCCCCCAGCTCGGTCCCAGTGGCAGCCCCGTGGGAGTGCAGAGATGAATCACACACAGTCTCCAGGGCGTGGCCCACACAGCAAAATAACCACAGCTTTCCAAGCTCCAGCCCATCGGTCTAAGCTAGTCAAGAGGAGCAAGGGATCCCTGTGACCACACAGCCCAGCATCACAGTTCCAGAGCCCTGGACAGAAGCCATAGGTAGTGCCCATGTTTCTTGGGACCAACAGAATCACCTCCAGGGACTCGAGGTGGCTTCCTAGAAACATTCTGTTGTACCAGAATCTGCCGATCTGGGAGTCAGAGACTAAGGATTTTTTTCCTCCGCTCTGCCAGGAATTTTGCTGACATCTTATGTCCAAGAATCCTTTGCAAATGTTCAGTGGTTCACAACTGACTCCTGTTGCTGCCTCAAGGGTGTCCTAGAGCTTCTTTGAGAGCCAGGCCCTCACCTGTGAAATGATGTAATAAGCATAGCCCAGGTACGAAAGGCTTTGAAAAGCTGCACCGCAGGGGGCAAGGTAAACTGCTCTTAGCATATCTGCCTTTCCCCAACCCACCTAACCCCACCTCCCCACGGTATTAACAACAGTGCTGGCTAGGCCCTGAGCTGAGAGACTTCTATCCTCATTTACATACCAGCTCCTTAACTCCGCCTCCCAGCCCCCATCCCCCATCCCCCATCCCCCATCCCAGGGCCATCCTCCATAAGATCCAACTCCAGAAGTTAAATGTGGGGAGCACACAGGAGGCGTTGATTCCAGGAGCTCCCCTCCTCTGCGTGTCTTCCTCTTCCTCCAGTGTCCCTGCCCTTGGAGCTCACTCACCCTCCTCCCCACGCAGGGGTTTCCGCCTGTCCTTGAGTGGGACTCATACACCAGAGACAGAAGTGTTCCCAGGCTTGAGATGGAGGGTGGGGTGGCTAGGAAAGCAGGTTTTGAATTTTGCTGACGTGGGCCTAAAACTCCACTTTCCCATTCATTTTACCGGGTTAAGACACAGTTCCAGTGCGAGCTAATTTCCCCATCTCTGGGCTATGCTATGGCAAATAACTTACTCATGAGTAATGTGGCCGTGTTTGTGCAGTGTATTTAGATAAGAAAAACAACCCCAGGCCTCACGGGAGGGGCTGCTCAGCAGGGCAGAGCCAACCCCATTCCCTGGGCCTGCCTGGGAGGGCCAGGCCCTCAAGGCTGCTGAGGATGGATGTGGAGGGTTGCTTGAAAGCTGACTGACCCCGGACCTCTCTGGGCGCCCCGCTGCTGAGAGTAAAGGAAAGAGAAGGGGCCGAAGGGGTGGGGGACAGGAAGCTGGGAGCTGGATACCAAGTGTAGCTCTGTCCCCTGTAGCAGCGTGGCCTTGGGCAAGACACCTCCACCCTCTGAGCACTGGTTTCCCTCCTTGAATAATGGTGGATTTGGGGTAAAAACCGTAGTCTCCATTTCACAGAGGGCTGTGAAGAATAAAAGAGACCAGGTAGGGGAGAGCCCCTGGTTAACTGCAGAGGGCAGGGCACAGGTTAGTTATTAATTAATGCTTGGGTTAAGGCCGTGTTTTCAGGCTGCACACACCAGAGAAGTGGGCACAATGCCAGGACTCAAAGCCCCAGGCCCAGGTCCTGGCAGTCGCGTCGCCTCGAGTCCCACGGCCTCCCTGAGCCTCAGCGCTGTTCCCCGTGGGGTGGGGACGGTTGGCCCCCGCTGTGTAGTCCTTGAGGCTCAGACCGGCCGGGCTTGAGGGAAAGCCAGATACGAAAGTGGTTTGCGAATGGCAATACTAGCAGGCGGGAGATGGTTGCGGTGCCAAGTTATTTCCAAGGTTATTCATCAACCCACCCATCAACACAAGCTTAGTGAGCCAGACGCTGGGGACACAGAAAGCAGGAGTCTAGCTGGAAAAAACAAAACACAAAGTCCAGCCGGAGAAAGAGAAAGGAAGGCTGCACGCCCAGCGCTCACTAGCAACGCACAGGAGCTGGCCTGGGCTCACAGTCCTGTTTCACCTGTGACATTTCGTGAACAGGGCCTTGGCTCAGCTGTTTTCAAACTGCTTATTTTTCAGGCAGAATCTGTTTTTTAAACAAAGAGTGAAGCAGAACGCCACACCATAAAGCATGAAAGCGAATCTGCTCTGGTTAATATGGGTGAGGGCCCAGAGCCAGGACCGCCCCGCACCCCCTCCCATCCCCCCACCCAGCTCGCTAAAGTCCTGCCCATCAGCAGCCCTGAGGGCCTCCTCCCAGGGCTGGGTCTACAGCTCTAATAGCTCTACAGTGAGGGAGGCACCTGTGCCTGTGCCCACAGGAGCATTACTTGTGACGACGGACACTGGACACAGCCTCAGTGTCCATCAGCAGGAGAGCGGGTAAACAGACAGTGACCTGGGTACGCGGCGAGATTCACTCCGGTCCATGAAAGGGACTAGGCCGCAGCTGCACACACCAGCAGAGATCACTCTCACAAACCCGCTACCGAGCACAAAAAGCAAGTTGCAGGCTATGTTATTAATATATATTATTCACATAAAATCTAAAGGTATACAAAAAAATATTGTATATGCTTACTGATACATATATACAGGTAGAGTAGAAAGATGTACATGGGTAATAATAAAACTTCTGGGGGAAAACATAGGAGAACAGCTTCATGACTTGGGGGCAGGAAAAGATTTCTTAAACAGGGTCCAAAAAGAACTAACCAGAAAAATTTGATAACATTTAAAAACTGATAAATTGGGCTTCATTAAAATTAAGAGCTGTTTATGAAAAAGACAATGAAGAGATATTTTAAAGTAACAGAGAGAGTCAGAAAAGGTATTTTTGCAATACAAATTTGTAAGGGCTTTATCGAAAATACAGGAAACTTCTACAAATCAATAAGAAAAAGATGATTTAATTTTTTTTACATTGAACTTGAATACTTTATTAAAGGGGATATCCAAAGTCTACTAAGCATATAAAAAAAGTGTTTAACATCATTAACTATCAGGAAAATGCAAATTAAAATATATTGCCATACCATTATACATCCCTTAGGATGGTTAAACCCTTTTTTAAGTTATTCTTTTTTAAAAAAATCTTTATTATATCCTCATACTTTTAAAAAAGATTTTGTTTACTTATTTTTAGAGAGAAGGGAAGGAGAAAGAGAGGGAGAGAAGCATCAATCTGTGGTTGCCTCTCGAATGCCCCCCACTGGGGACCCGGCTGGCAACCCAGGCATGTGCCCTGACTGGGAATTGAACAGGCGACCCTTTGGTTTGCAGGCCCATGCTCAATCCACTGAGTTGCACCAGCCAGGGTGGATGGCTAACCTTTTAAAGACTGACAACACTGAGTCTTACCAAGGACGTGGATCAGACAGAGTTCCCATCCATTGCTAGTGGGGAATGTAGATCGGTGTGACCATTTTATAAAACTGGTTGATGGCATCCATTCCAGAATGTGTGTAAACATCCCCAGAAAGTCTATTTTACACCCAACAGAGACAAGTGATTAAATCCATCAAAAGACATGTACAAGAATGTTTGTATGTTCACAATATCCTCACACTGAAAGTAAGTGAAATGCCCATCAGCAGCAGAATGGCTAAATTATGGTGTAGACACAGTGGAATGCTACACAGCTTTTAAGAAAATGAGCTGTCATGCACAACAATCTCATGGATGACCGTGTGGAGGAAACAAACCAGACACAAAAAGACAAATACTGTATATTCATGGGGTGGCCCAGCACTGTGAGACGGGGTCGGACTGGTGGTACTTCGGGGCTGACTGGCTGTTGGGGGCATGAGGAGCCTTCCGAGTTCTGGACACGCTGCATACGTGGCCCAAGTGTAGCTACACAGGCATCTTCATCAAGACACAGGCTCAAGATTTGTGCACCTAATATAAGTCACACATCGATTTAAAACTTACAGAATAGCCCTGAGTCTCTGGTTGGAGCGCCGTCCTGTGCCCCAAATGTTGCAGATTGCATATGGGAGGAAAATGATCAATATTTATCTCTCTCTCTCTCTCCAAAATCAATAAAAATATCCCCAGGTAAGGACTGAGAAAAGAAAAATTTTTTTAAAACTTACAAAACAAAAAGATGTGAGGATGAAAATTACTAAGTTGAGGCTAAGCACTACGTTCAGAAGTGTTTCTTTGTAGGGAGGGAGCAATCTCATCGAACAACTTAGAGCACTGTGTCTGAGCCCTAGAGGAGACCCAGGTGGCTGTGGGTTAGTTAGATCAAAGCCTGGAGTTTTGATATTAAACTAGATTAGAGTTTCTATTTAGTGATGTGAGACTGTCGTGAAGACTGAAAAGACCCCGGAAAGCTACAAGGCCTGCCTGAGATTGTGTTCAGGGAAGGGAAGAAAGAGAGCGGTCTAAAAAAGATGGGAAAAAAATGAAGCTGACTTCTATTTGCATGTTGAGTCCAGCCGGAACCATAAAACAGTTATGTCTATGTAAAAGTGCCTGGCACACACCAGATCACCTATTTCCCCTGGACCATGGGAGGCGCTGTTTCCCAGGTCACCTTGGCCCTGCTCCAAGCCCAAGAAGTGCCTCCCACTCCCAAGAAGGCCTTGCTGGAGGCCAGAGGCTGACAGGAAAAAAATGTCTCTGCAAACTGTTGCCTCAGCCTCTGGAATTTACACTCGCCTCACTGCCCTTGGCTGAGCATTCCTGCCCGAGATTCCGGCCGAACCATGAAACAACTGCTCTGTGAGGGCCGAGGGCTGGCAGGGGCTGGCAGGCCTCTCCCGACTTCCGAATTGCTGTCAGAGGCTGTGACCTCACTTCTTAGCTCGCTCCGAGGTGGGCCTCCTCATCCTGAATGCCACGTGGACGGGAGGACAGCAGCTTGGGCTTGAGGAGCCTGGCTCAGGACGCCCAGCGGGACTTGGTTAGGCCACTGGGGAGTCACATACCTATGCCCTTTGTTCAAAGTTAAATGCAGAAGAAATATCCCATTCCAGGAGAGTTGGGGGAAGTGGACGTTCTCTTAGCTCAGCTTTCTGGATAAGGAAAAGGAGGAAAGGAGCTGCCATTTATTGAGTACTTACTGTATACCAGGCCCTGTGCTAGGGATTTTACATGGAGCTGTCTTAGACTCCCATAGGAAAAAAAAAAATGTGTGAGAGGGACATTATTACTCCCATTTTCCAGATGAGATGGAGGGATGCCCCAGAAGTTTGAAAACTAGCAAATGGTGGGGCCGCATCTTCCACGTGTCCTTTCCTCGGCGTTCTACTCCTCTGCACACAGTCAGTCACCTCTGACATCAGTGTGTCCACAGCAGTAGCAAATCCAGGGGCCTCAAATACTTTTTCTGGCATATAATATTGACTGGAGTATTGCAGTGTTCAGAGACAAGGGCGGGGGTCAGCCTGCCTGAGTTCCACCGTTCGGAAGCTGTGTGCCCACAGAAGGGTTATTTAACTTCTCTGAACCTTAGTTCTCTCTCTGAAAGGAAAAATACTATTAAGAGCATCTTCTCCAGCGCATTGTGAAGGTGACAGGTGACCATGCACAGGAAGCCCTTAGTCCCAATTTATAAAGCTGTATGGGCTCAGTAAGTATTACTTGGTATTACTCTTATCACAGCCTGGTGAGGCTTGGGACAAACTGTGGTGACCTCACACTGCCAGATGATTAGGACTCTGAGGTGCACAGGTTAGATGATATCCAAGGTCACACACGATCACTGAAATGGCCTTAATCCATAGCCTGTGTCTCGGCAGGATGCCAGCCCCCTCAAGGGTCACCTCTGGAGACCTTTGCCAACATGCTCTGCCTCACAGCCCGCACACGGGGAGGCATGGAGCATGCGCACAGACAGAGAAGGGTGGGTGGCCAGGACTGCTGGCTACCAGAGAGTGTGGCTCTGGGCAGTTTGTCCTCTGGGGAGCGGTTTGCAGGGGGCTGCTTGGAACAGACAAAAAAGTGCGGAAGGCCCTATAGACAGAAGTTCTCCCCGACCCCTCTGCTCCAAGCCCTGGGAGGCCCCCTCTACCCCAGGATTAAGTCCTTAACAACATCATGTTACGTTTTTTCCCAGCTCCTCCCCAGTGTGAGGCATTACTTTGAGCATCTGCATCCTTTCCTTCCCAGTCCCTCTAAACACACTCACACCTGTCCAGTGCAAGCTCAGCTCCCCTCTGGTTAGCCTGGGGACCCTTTCATCCGCCGGCCCACACATCTGGGGCTGTGGCCCATTGCCGGCCTGGACTCTGAGAACAATGGCAAACCTACAAGCCAGCAGAGGAACCCAGCTCATTCGGAGCAAAAATAACCTGTCAAATCAATTACAGTGGCAGAACCAATTAGGGTGACTGCACAGGGAACAAATCTGCAGCGTTTAACTTAATCATCGCTCATCTCTCCGTTCCAACGGCACTCAGCGGGGCTGCGTGACTAAGGCTAGTGCCCGTTACATAACTGGTATTTTTATTCTTTGCCCCTCTCATCAGAAAGAGAAGCTGTTCAAGTTCATTTTTCTTCAGAGTGGAAAAAAAAGGCAAAGGAAAAAAGAAAGTCTAGAACCCTCCATTGTGAATACGTACACGTAAAACCACTTGTCAGTTACGTGACCTTAGGCAAAGCAATTTCCTTCCGTGACTGCCCATCTGTGAAGGAAGAAGCTTGGATTTGGTGATCTCCAAGAGCCATCCTTACCAATTCTAACTTTGTATTGCCTGGGACAACTTTGGCCCTTTGGTCCTGCACAGCCACCAAAGGGTCTTATTTACCTTTGAGTTACCCTATTCTGTATCGTGTCTGTATACTGAGATGCTCCATAAATGTTTGCTGAACCAAACGAACTGGTTCACTCTTCAGTGTTTTGTTTCTCCAGGACCCTTGACAGGCAGTGGAAGAAAAATAGCAAAGTTGTATGAAGAACACTGTCCTCCATGGGAGGGAGGTTGGGTTGTGTCTCTGAGAAAAGCCGCTGTCTTGGCGACAGGGACAGGTGAGCACCACGGGCAGTAGGTGCACAGGAAGAGGGCTATTTCTAACCCTACTGTGGTCATGAAGCGCTTCCTGGGAGAGGTGAATTTGGTGTGAGCTTTGATTCTGACAGTTCAATTCCATGGAAGATCCTCTGCAGGCATCTGTGGGAATGGCCTACGGAGAAGCGGGGAGCTGGCGGGGAGGGGGAGTCCATATCCTGAATGCAATGGGAGAGGAAGGTGGGACAGTCTGTAAGAACACCTCTTCCAGCCAGGGGGTGAACTTGTCATTGTGACTTTGTGATTTGCGTTGTGACGAACTCTGGTAGCCGCTGGGAGCAGTCTAGAGGTCCAGCATCGTGGGGAACGGGCCAGGGTTTTTTTGTTGATTACAGAAGTACAGTCCTTTCACTCGGCAAACTGGGCCCCACATTCACCCACTTTGCCCAAGGGTACACTCACCACGCTTCAGGGCTGGGAGGGATTTAAAGGTCAGGCATTACAGCAGACACTGTCAGTGCCCGCCCCACCTCCTCATCACTCACCCCACACTGCGGGCTGCCGACTGCCAGTGCCGCCAGCACAGGGGACCAGAGTGGGGCAAACCCGAAGTGCCCAAGAGCCCATGCTCCTGGAAACAGCCCTCCATTAACGAGGGATGAGGATGTGGTGGGTAAGCCCCAGCCTCCTCACCCCTTGGGCAGGTAACTCTGTGGGGTGCTGCAACTCTGTCCCCCAGAGTCCCCACCAGGAGGGAATCCCAGCACCCATGGTGGTGACCTGCCCAACAGCATGCCCCGTAATGGGCTTCCTTCCCCCTCTGTCTCACTTCTGTACCCCTCGACCTGGGTTTCTAAGTATCACCTCCCAAATTAACTACAGTTGGCTCTCTGTATTAGTGCGCTCCATATCCACAAATTCTACCGACCATGGACCAAAATATTGAAAAAAATGTCACGTGTTGTCAATTGTAACATGTGACGCTTTCTGACGGGAGTGTGCTATGCATTCAGGATTGGGATGGCTGCCTCTGTGCCAAACACGTGCAGAAGTTTTTTCTTGTTGTGCCCTGAACAATGCAATATAACAGTGGTTCGCACGGCATTGCCATTGTCATTGTTTGAGGTACTACAAGTAACCTGGAGATGATTTAGTGTGCAGGAGGACGCGTGCAGGCTGTGTGCAAACACTGTGCCACTTCACATAAGGGTTGTGAGCAGCTACAGGTCTTAGTACCCACAGGTCCTCGAGCGGACCTCCTGTGGAGACCGAGGGACAACTCTACCTGTGTGTACATTTGAATCCTTGAGTCAAGGTCAGCTTCGGGGGAAACCCAAACAAAGACTATTAATGGGACTCCCTCGTTTTATACCTGGGGAAACGGAGGCCCGGAGGGGAGAGGTTGGTTCGCTCACAGTTGGTTCACTGCTCAGTAGCAGCTGGCTGAGTCAGGGCATGAGCCTGGCCTGCGGTGCCCCAGCCCCCCGTGTCCCACCCACTAAACCAGACTGGTCTGAGATTAGTGCTCCCTCCTCTCTGCCCACCGCTGAGGCTCCCCAAGTCAGGAGTCAGCACTAAAAACTATGCTTCTTCCACTCCTGTTTGAACAGGAAGCAAGAGGCCTCAGCAGGGGGAAGAGGCGAGAGGCCAAGGCTCCCAGATGTGGCCCTCACTATCCTGGAAAGGGCGCTTTTGTCTCTGTGGTAACCAGGGCAGCCGCCCCACTTATCTGATTTCAGAGAAGCAGCCACATCCTTTGGTTCCAACTGCTGGGGCCTAAATGGCATATTTGCAAAATGCAGTTAATAGCCCTTAAAAAAAAAAGAGGAGAAGGTGCAGTTTGGGGGGATTATTTGGGGGAGGGGAGTATTTGTTTGTTTGTTTTTTGTTTTCTTTCCTACAGGAAAGGGACATGAAGCTTGGGATCTTTCCACATCAACACTAAAGAAGTGTGGGCCATGTAAAGACAGTGACCAGAACACAGAGTGTGGGTGCATAGAATGGTGTCCTTTTAAAAGCAAGCAAATGCATCTTAAAGCGGTGAAGCTGTTTATTGTGAGTGAAAAGAATCCAAGGGGAATATTACTGAGGAACAAAGACATGTTCTGTCTCTTTAAATAACTCAAGGCAGTTTGACATCTTAGTCAACAGAAGGAACAAAGATATTGTGTGTTCAGGGAAAGGAAACTATTTTTCTCTTGAAAAGAAAGCAGATGTTATCACCTAGCTCTAGAGAAGTTTGAGGAACCAAAGCACCATTTCACACTTTTCCAGGTTCAATAAACACTACTTTGATGTGCTAACAACCCCTAATGAAGCTGGTCAGTTAAATGAGCTGACCTTTAGGCTACTAATAGATTGCTATGACAGTTTGCCTTTCTGCATGTGGGACTTTAAACTGCAGGCCCCTTGAGCAAATCATTCTGTTCCTGCCTTGCCATGGAGTATTTGTAGAGAGTTAATTGTAAATTCATTCATTCATTCATTCATTCATTTCTTCATTCAGAAAATTTATTATTTTTACTATATGGCTGAAGAAATAAGATATATACAGATGAAATATTAAATTGGTCTCACCTGTAAGGTCAAAAAAGTGTCCCAAAATGTTGCAGGCAGGGCAAGGAAGTATCACTATGGCCAGGGGAAGGAAAGGGGAGGTTTCACTGAGATCGAATCTCTTTTTCTCTGGCTCTCATATGTTTGGGGGAGAATTTGAATAATGAGGTAGGAAGGAAGCCAAGGCTAAAGCCAAGGGAGCCTGGCTTGGGTAGATGGTATATGACGTGGGGTTGTTGGAGAGGAAGCTGGAAAGGTAACTTGGGTCTCGATTTGAAGGACCTGAGATGTTATACAAAGTCTAAGCTTTCCCTGACCATTGCTGCTCAGTGGATTGGGCGTCATCCCCCAGAGTGAAAGGTCACTAGTTCGATTCCTCGTCAGGGCACATGTGTGAGCTGCAGGTTCGGCCCCCTGTCGTGGCACGTGTGAGAGGCAGCCAATTGATGTCTCTCTCTCACGTCAAAGTTCCTCTCCCTCCCTGCTTCCCTCCCTTACCTTCTCTCTAAAAATAAATAAATAAAATCTTCACAAAGAAGTCTAAGCTTTTTCCTAAGGGCAATAGGGAGTCATTGAATGCTAAAGATCATACGGGTAGGAAAAGTGAGCTCAAGATGGTTACTACAAAAGGCAGTCACGAATATCCCTGATAGGGCCTGGAAAGGAGGAGTCTGTTATGGAATCTGGTCACATACAGGGCTAACTTTGGGGGCAGGGATGGGGAGAGAGGAAGGAAGGGGGAGAGAGGAAGGAAGGGGGTGAGCCAATAAAATGTTCAGACTACAGCGTGAATTTCTCAGCTGGATCGGATGACAAGGACACACTCTCCTTCCTGGGAACCGAGACCCAGCAGTGCTACCCAGGCTGACACACACCATGGGCGTATAGCAGCACCCGTCTGGGCTACCAGTTAAAACCCTGCTGGGTTTTCCACGATAAACCCTTAGACATCTAATATTTATATCACTCATCCACTGTTGCTTTAGGCTGGACCTCAGCCTGTTACTTGCTTAATTATTTTTTTTTCCCCAGCAGTCCTCCAAAATCTGTCTGAGGGAATAAAACTTCAGCAAGCTCTCTTGCACTTCTGAATTATCTGGGTTTTTCCTCTTCCACTCCTCTGAGACCAGACTTTGGAAATGTATGTTTCAGTCAATACTTTATTAAGCAGAAAGCTCAGGGAGTAGGGAATGCAGGGTAATAAAATTTTCTGGGTAATGGAGAGATCCTTTGGTAAAACTCAATTTGTTTTGGTCATCTTTGTGGCTGCTAGTTATTAAAAAACGCCAGTCTGCTTTTTCTCCCCTCCAATTGTGATTAAATAGATCCTCGCCAAAGAGGATTGTTGTGGGTCACAGAGGAGTAGTGTGGTCATCAATAACCACGGGGCCAGGGAAGGAGATGGAAAAGGAGAAGGACATGGGTGACCACTCCCCACCAGGTGGCCGAAGGACACCGCAGGAATGGAAGGGCAGCGCAGGAATGGAAGGGCAGCGCTGCCACATCCCTCGGCCCCTGCATCCGCCTCCCACCCCACCCCCCACCCGCGCATAGCCCAGTGGAGGGTCAGAATCCTGGCACAACCTCTCTCTCTCTCCATTTTTTTTTGGTTTCTTTTCTTTTTTTTTTTGACTAATCTTCACCTGACTTTCAGGAGGAAAATATAGATATTGGGGGAAATTACTCTTAAAGAGATTTGTTAACTTCCAGGGAAGGTCCTGAGGGTTGGGACACCCTGGGTCAAATAGGGTGGGTGTTAGCAAGTCCATTTCTTGCCCTGGCTCTGCCATTTATTACCTGCATGGCCTTGGGCAAGCAGCTTCTCTGGTCTCATCATCTGCGGACCAAAGGGAGGGGACTGGTCTGCAGGATCTCTTCCATGTGGCTGAAAAATTGAGATAATAATGCCTGTCCTGCCCACCGCAAGGTGTGAGCAGATCAAAATAGAAAACGATTGGAACTACTCGGTAAGCTGTAAAGCCTTATGTCACTGGGAGAAGAGAGTCTTTATGAGAGGCTCCCCTCACAGTCAGGAACTCCTTGATGCAAGCCAGGTGCTGTGGTGTGGTTGGATCAGAGGGACGGGGGTGCTCAGGGAGACCCACAGCCTGGGGGATGGGCACAGGAAGTGAGGCGGGCAGCCTGGCCTCCTAGAACCCCCCTTCAGGCAGGCTCCCCATTCCACCTCTCTCTCTGAACCCAGTAGGACATCTCCCCCCATCTCTGTCCTGCTTTGTCCTATCATGCCGTGAGCACCTCCCCCACAGGTGGTTTTTCTGCCAGTGTCCTTGAGACATCCCTGGCAGGAAGCGGACAGGCATCTTTCTCCTGCCCTTACCAAATGATAAACAGCCACCTTCAGGCGATGGGCCCCAAGTCCCCTGGCAAGTCAGAGCCCTGAGTAGACCCAGGTCCTCAGTGTGGTGGGAAAGTACGGCTCTGAACGCAGAGGGTTCTGTCTGATTCCTGCCTGGCCGACTCTCACCAGCTGTGTGACCCTGGGCAAGCTATTTGACTTCTCTGTGCCTCACTCGCAGACAAATCTGGGAGGCCTTCTGCATGTGTCTCAGACGGTTTCAGGTGAGTTGAGACCCCTCTGCCCACAGCAGTGAGCTCAACAGTAGCCCTTATACTGGGCAATGCCTGGCACTGGAGAGGCACCTGGAAATGCCAGGAGCAGCTGAAGCTGTGAAGTGCACTGATTTTTACATGGCTTCCACCGAAAGCTCTGAAAACCTGGCCTTTCCCACGCCACCTGCCACCCAAGGGCCCTGTCTGTAGAACCAGGGCCTCACTGAAGTCCAGCCTGCCTCCCAGACAGCTTCTCCTCACTCCCCCAGGCTTTGACCTGGAAGCTCATCTGTTCTCACGAGGGGGCTGAGACAGGCTCACAACCCCGGGACACCATCCCTCCTAAAGGTGCAGGGAAGTGTCCAGGAAGCAGAACTTGGAACGAGTTTCACTTTGGCCAAGAGGGTTGTAGTTTGGTTCCATGAGCTCAGAACCTTAAGATACATTCAGCATCTGTGTGTAATCTCTGCTCTGTGTCGCCAGCTGCAGGACAATAGGGGCCATTTATAACTTTGCACACGAATGAGAACATCTGGTTCAAATAATGCATACACACACCCCAACAGGAATACATTACAATGGAGACAATCACTCTCAAACTGAATGCACTCTCCTGCCTCTCAATTCAGAAACCATGGAAAACAATAAATAAGACGCAATCCTGTCCTGGAGAAACACAGCGACTGTCTTATTTACACTGCTTGCTTCAAAGTTAGGAAGTCTGAGATGGACTAACTATCTGAGGTCACACAGCAAGTAAGAGACAGCACAGGACCGAAATCCTGGAGGCCTGACTTCTGAGCTAAAGCCTCCCTGGGCTCTGCCTGCATGTAATGCTCTGCCTGCATGTATTACTCTGCCCAGAGAGGAGAAAGTAGGTCCTCTGTCCTTTGGAGTCTAGAGGACGGAGAGTAGCACCCACCCTCTCCTGCTAAGAGGTCAGAGGACTTGATGGTCCCTGTCCAGTACATGGCCTTTTATCACATGCAGCAGGGCCATCTGACACTGTGGAGGGAGACCCCAGAGTCATGGAATCTGCCAGAAGAGTTCCTCGACCAGCCAGTGTGGGGTCACAAACCCCAGGGTGCACAGGGCCTGGCCACGAGGTGGCAGTGCAGGTGGACACAGGTGCAGAGCAGTGGGGCCCTGGTGAGCCACAGCTGGTCCTGCCACCCACCTACCCCACGGGGACTCTCCTGAAGGCACACTTCCTCCACAGAAAACAGCTGCAAGGCCTCGGCTGTCTTTTCTTGGTCTGTTTTGTTCTCCCTTCTTGATTTCTCTGGTTCCCCCTCTTTCCAGGGCCCTGCCATTAGGGTTCTGCTGCCTTAGGTACCCGCATGGATTTTCTCTGGGGAGAGGACTGGGCAAAGGTGTGGGCCCCTGCCCTTCCTTGCCTTTCTTCTCCAAAGGGGAGTCAATGTCTTCTGAGGCCACGAGGGGTGAGAAATATTCTTTCTTGTCCTCCCCGAAGGCTGTCCTCCACCTTCTGTGACCTCAAAGACGCTCCATTAAAAGCAGCACACCCTACAGCCTGTAAGTAGAGCAAGGCTGAGATGCATATGGGATCTGAGCACCACAGGGGAATCAAGGATGATGTCTACACTTGATTTTAACCTAAACAGCTAGAAGGAGGGCACTGCCATTAACTGAGATGGAGGAGATGTGGGTGACACAGGTTGGGGCAGTGGAGATAAGGAGTTCCACTTTGGACAAATTGTGTTTGTGGTCCCTATTGGACATCCAAGTGGGAATTCTCAGAAGGCGGTTGGACATATGAGCACGGAGTTCAGGAGAGAGATCGGACTGCAGGGGAAATGTGAGAGCCCCCAGGATAGCTGATACAGAAGGTCATGGAACTGGCTGAGAGGACCCGGGGAGGGAGAGCCATCAAGACACCCCTCTTCTCTGACCTGGAGAGGAAACAGGATGGTGAGGGTTAGGTGCTTAGCATGACAGGGTTAGGCCCTGGCACCTGATATGTAGCTATACAGCTGGGGACAGGGAGGCTCAGGGAGGGAGGGGGCAGGAGCAGAGACCTTGGGAAGGGGAAATTGAAAATAGATTATTAATGGTAGAGCTTAACCCCATGCCTCCTTAGGGTGGGGCCACCCTTTCTGCAGAGGTCAGATTCCCAGGTGCTCTCTGGACGCAGATCCCTCAATCCAGGCTGTCTGATTCCTGAGTACCCCATGCAGCTGGCACCCAGGTAGAAGAAGGGTGTCTGGATGTCCCAACCTCAGCAAGACGAGCCCCAGGCCTCAGGTGTACCTTACTCCAGCTGCACTCTGGTGGTTCTCCTGCTTCTGACTGCTGGGGGCTTTCTGTCTCCCTGCCTGGCATGCTCTGATTGGACCAGCCTACTATCTTCCATCCCCACCCCATCCCATTCCAACCCCACAACAATCCTGTGTCAGAGGTCCTCCTGACACCTCACTTCAGAAGGATGGGTGAAGTGACACCACTCACTCCCTAGGTCATCTCATCCAGTCCCATGACCTCAGAACCATCTATACCAACCACATTTCTCTCCCAAATCAGACTCTTCTATCTAACTGCTTTTTGGTTCTGCACAGTGTACTAGAAGATCTGAGAGCCAGAAAAAGATCTGGTAACCTCATTGCCTCCCCTTCGAGGGGTCATTTTTATTTCCCTTAAAACATGAGAGTTGGAAAGGATCCCAGTGGCCATCTGGCCAACCTCTTCAGTGTTTACAGATGAGAAAACTGAGCCCCAAGAGAGGAAGTGACTTGCCTAAGGTCACAGGATTAATATCAGGGCTCCATGTGTTATCCACGATGTCACAGCTGCCTTTTTGAAAGGAGGGAGAGCAGTGCTCAATTCAAACAGTCCGACCTCATTGTCCTCCTGTCTGCACTTCTTTAGTGGTTCCCTGTTGCTTTATCCCCACAAAGTCAAAACTCCTTAGAACGACAGGTAAGTCCTGCTACCTCCACCAGCATCTCCCACCACTCCCAGGGATCCGCAACACCAAATCACCAGCATGCCCTGGAAAAGCCCTCACATCCGACACCTTCAGACCTTTACAGAGAATTTTATCTCTGCCTAAATGCCTCACCACTCTATTTACCTGGTCAACTCTTACTCATCTTTTATTTCAGCAAGATGCTCCATCCTTCAAGATATCTCCTCTACAAGCCTCCCCTCAGTATAGACCAGGTACCTCTCAGAGTCCCCACAGCACCCAGTCACCACATGGTGTTGTTTTCATGTTTTTTATTTTCTCTACATCTCTAGGTTTTGTGAAGTTCATGGCTTGAAGTACAAAGGGAAATACTGGGAAAATTATGAGAGGTGGTGTGTTAGGTTTAAATCAGGAGAGACAATGCCACACCCCACCCTACCCCCACCCATCCCCAGAGAGGACTTTGGAGCAACAGACTGAGGATCAGGTAGACTTGAGCTCAAACCCCAGCTAGGGCAGCACTTAGCTGTATGACCCATGATATCTTATCTGGAAAATGAGTTAATAATCATACCCACCTCATGGGGTTGTTGTGAGGGTTAGTTGAGGCCAATCTGGGGACAGAATAAGGCTCAAAAAACAGGAGAAGTAATTTTTGTTATTCATGATTGAGCCTCTTCCCCTTGGGGGTGGGGTGCACAACACAATTGTAGTGCCAGCTGTAGATGTGGAACCAGAAGAGACAGAGCATAGACAGTGGGAAGGCCGGGGTCTGTTTGAAAAGGGTCCGAGCTGTTCCTCAGAAGGGCAGTGGCGGCACTTACCAGCAGAGAACCCCAAGGACACCAGCAGACCGTTGACAAGCATGGCCCAGAGAATTGGCGTTAGGAGGCGGTGCTGCCTTCCCAGGAAGGCCTCCATTGTAAATAAACGGCTGCTCGCAAAGTGCCTTTCCGTCCGTGTTCCAGACTCTGCCTCTTGTCCCCTCTATTTCCATCTTTCAGGCCCTCCATGTGACACCTCGGTTCACCTCTCAGCCTTTGGAAAAAGCGTGTCACCCTGTTGGAGACCTGAGTCATAAAGGCTGGCAGAGGGGCACCCACAGGGGTAGGAGCTGTGGCTTTCAGGAGAGGTGCCTTGTGACTCTGGGAGGGAGGCCCCCGAGAGTGCCCTGCAGGATCTTCCTCGACTCACGCTGTCCCCACACCTGACTGCCCAAGGAAACACCTGCTGAGGGTGTCTCTGGCTCCAGGCCCAGAGTCCTCTTCACTCTAACTTGACATCTTCTGATTGGAGCTCATCTTTAGCATTGGCCGTCTCAGGCTGGGCCTTGGCCTCCAGCCTCCCCTCCTGGGAAGCAGACCCCAGCCCAGATCCCATGTAGGCCTTCCCAGTCTTAATGCGGAGCTGTTTACAGGGACCCCGCCCCCAACCTCATCACTGGCCCAAGGTAGGACAGGCCTCCACTGTGCAGCTTGCCTCCTCTGAGAAGCCTTCTCTACCCTCGAGTCCTCACCAAATCTCCTTCATTGAACCCTTAAAGCCTTGCCCTTTTCTGTCCTAAATACAATTTGCTGTTACTCATCATTTTAGTCCTTAGTTATATACTTTAAAAATCAATCATTTTTGCATAGTGTGGTGAAAAAGAAGGCATTCTTCATAGTCATCCAATCCTGGCTCTGCTGATGGACTTAGGCAAATGAGTTCACTTTTCTGGGCCTCAGCTTCTGCATCTGTAAAATGGGATAATGGTAACCTTTCTCGTGGCGCTAGTTGTAAGGAGTGAATGGTTTAGCACATCAAATGCCTGGGTTATAGCCTGTCACATAATAAGTGGCCAATAAATGGTAGTGTCGTTATTTAGGGAGACAGAGACTCAGAACGTGCACTCCAGGGCCAGACTACTTGCTTTAAATGTGCTCCACCACTTACCATTTGGGGATCTTGAGCAAACTTCTCAGTCTTCATAACCTTCGGTTTCTTGATCTGCGAAATGGAATGAATAATGTGTATTTTTAAAGTGAGGAAACTGAGGCACAGATAGGTTAAGCGACTTGCCCCAGATTACACAGCTAGTAGGCTTCGAACACAGGGTATGAAGAGTCTAGAGCCTGCTCACTTGACCACTTGCTGCAGAACGACGTGAGTGATGCTCGGAGCCCCTTAACGAGGACCCTGAGTGAATAGGGCCGTCATTTCTGTTGGGGAAGTGGGGGGTGATGGGAAAGGTGTCCAACCTTTTGGCATCTCTGGGCCACACAGGAAGAAGAAGAGTTGTCTTGGGCCACACATGAAATACCAAGCGACACGTAGCCACAGAAACAATCTCATAATGTTTTAGGTAAATTTACGATTTTGTGTTGGGCCCCAAGGTGACAGTGCAAGTCCCTCTGGTCCTGGAAAGGCAGCGCACAAGGCTCCGCGGGCGGCGGTGTCCGACAGCCGGCCCCAATGGCCGGACGGCAGAGTGAGTGTGCTTCACACCCCAGAACTGTGCCCTCGAAAATGGCTGGAATGGTGATTAATCTAAAAATTTTAAACTAAAAATAAAATGTAACTTACAACTTTCTTAAAAATAACAATTGAGTAGAGCAATGTATATTTTCTGTGACCATTCAGGAAATACAGATCATTAAGAAAAAGGGATAAAATGATTCATTATTCCACCATTCAGATATAATATTATTTTAATGCATAACTCCCTGGGGTGGTGTGTGTGTGTGTGTGTGTGTGTGTTGATTGTTATTTACTAAAGATGGCGGCTTATTGTATTTCTATACATGGAGTTTCATAACTCACTAAATTATAAATTTTCCATGTCATTAAGTTAAAAAAGAACAAAAAAGGAAGTCATCTCAGGTAGGAGGACTGGCATGAGTGGAGGCATGGAAAAATAACAGTACAAAGCGAGCCTGGAAAAAGTGAGGAGTCTAGAGTACCCAGAGCACAAATTACAAAGAGGAGTCTAGTGGGAAGAAAACCCAGATGGGTTGTTTGGATCTGGAGACTAAAGGGCCTTGAAGGAAACAAGTAATTATGCCCCCAAAATATGAGCTGACGGAAGACACTGCCCTTTATCACAAAACTTAGCTGGGGCTCCTGGTAGCCAAGACAAAAAGAGAAACACAAAAAGAAAAAGAGCTTCCTTTTGGTACAGAAAAACGAAGGGCACACGCCATGGAGCCTGCCTCCCGGGATCTGAGTCTGGCCCTGCCACTCACCGGCCACGTTGCCCTGACAAATCAGTGAACCTCTTTGTGCTTCCATTCCTCCACTTATAAAACAGGTCAGATAGTGGTGCCCACTCCACGCGGGTGTTGTGACAATTGAATGAGCTAATACGAAGCATTAGGACATAGCCTGACACACTGTAAACTCCCAAGAAGAGTTAGAAATCATTTTTCATCCGTGCTTTTTCCTGGCTGAATTCTAAGATAAATTCATCTTGAGGTTTCCTTATGCAAAGAGCTGTGAGCAACATAAGGGATAGTATTCCCAATAAAAATGTGACAGTGACCGTGTCTGCCTTCTCAGTAAGCCTGTGTCTGCCATCTCCTGGAAACATGCCAAGAGCAAGCAAAGGACTTAGAGAGACAGCCAGTGCTCACATCCAGGCCCAGTGCTTCCTGACTGCCTGACATGTGCCAGGAGAGCACTTGGAAAACGCTGAGAAAGGAAAGATTCTCACTCCCTTCCTGCTTGCCCTCTCTCTCCCTGTTCAGGTCATCCTCTCAGCCTGGCTTTCTGCCTAAGCCATTTCCTGTTTCCTGGACATTTATCTTCTGCACATTCAGGCTTTTTTCTCATATCATCCCCTGGCCTGGAAGACTTCTTCCTTCCAGAATCCTCCCGGCAAACTTGTTCATATCCTTCAAAACTCTCTTCCTTTCTCTGGCATTCCCTAACCCCTCAAGTTCTCCTCTGCTCCTGGAGGACTCTGCGCCTCCCTCTGTTCTGTGACATGTGATGGTGAGGATGATATGGCACAGGTGATCGCCTTTACAGAAGGTACAGAAGATGATGGTAGATCACCTCTATTGGCCTCCAGGCACTATGCTAAGTGCTTTGCAACCGATTATTGTTTCAATTAATTTTTACCACAACCCTATTAAAGAAGTCACTATTTGCGCCCCTGTTGTAGAGAAAAGGAAACTGAGGCATAGAGTGGTGCAATAACTTGCTTGAGCCACACCGCTAGAAGCAAAGAAGAGGTGGGCGCACAGTAGGCCCGCGGTGAACATTTGCTGCGCTGAAGTGAACTGAATCAGGGTGCGGGTGGTCCAAGAAAAATGTGCCACGGCTCAGGCACTGCAAGTGAAATGCACAGTTTCCAGCCCAAGCATGGAGGAGCCCGCTATTTTTGGATGGCCTTGCACAAATGTTGTGTGGGCTTCCTTTTTGCTACTAAATGTCACCGCGTTACTTTCCTAGTTTCATGCTCCTGCCTGGGCTGGGGAGGATTATGCAACCAGAGCCTGGAATGAGTCAGTGGGGGCTCAGCTGCCAAACTGTCCACAATTGCCATGATATGGTGCAGTCTTTCTCTTTTCCAGGCCATTTGTGGGAGGTTTTGTTTGACTTTTATAGTCTTTTTTCTTTCCTTCTAATTTTGCTTCTCCCCGTTGTTTTCTCTTTCTTTATGGGGACTGGCCATGGGTACTGAAGGCCTTTAAAACTCCGGCCACTCCGTGCCTGCAAGGGCACGTCCATCTACCCTCTGTGAAGTCCACGTGGGAAGAAAGCCCTTCTGGTGGTATCACAAGCTGCTGACCCACGAAGAAAGGTGGACAATATCTTCGGTGCACAGGGGGGTTTCCCCCCACTGGGCCAGCTGCTGCCACCACTCCCTCCCCTGCAGGCCTGCTGGGAAACAAGCAGAACTGGGCATCCACACCCCAAACTATGGCTGTGCCCTTCTCACTCCTTACATGGGCCTGCTTCTGGGATCTGCTGAGGCTGTTGTTTACTTACAGCAGGACCCAGTGACCTTGAGCCAGGGCTGTGCTGGGGCCGGACCCCCGCCCTCACAGGATGAGCAAGGCTGAACTGGCTGCAGAGGCCAGCAGCTGTGGGCCACCCAGGAGGGCAAAGCCCAGCGCTCAAGGTGACATCAGACCTATGCCACTTCCCTCAGGCCAGGTACATACAGTGCTGGGCAGACCTATGCCACTTCCCTCAGGCCAGGTACATACAGTGCTGGGCAGCCCAACAGAAAGAATGACCTGATGTCCTGCTGTAAAAGGTTGGGCCTGTGCACTGGGACAAGGCTGGACCTGTAGGTGAAGCCAGCAGCCCCACATGTGACAGGGGAACAGTACAGACAGGAGCTGGTACTGGAACGCATCTCAACACCCAGACCAAGGCTCGTTGGGCACTGAAGACCTGGGTGCGAGAGGACTCCTTGGGAGCTTACGCTCCTGTAACACTCGCCTTGTGTGTGGTTCTTGATCATTTCTGGGCCACTTCTAATACATGACCTCAAGTGATGCTTCGGAACAGGTGCCCAGCAATCTGGACTCAAGAAGAGCCAGCCCTGCCTACCCCGCTCCCAGTGCTTGCAGGCAGGTGCGGAGGCCAGTGTGTTTGGAAACTGTGCATGAGAGTGGAAAGAGCTCTGGATTAGAAGGGAGAGAAGTCGGGTTAGAGGCCTGGCAGCCCAGGTGGTGTGCATGTGGGCAACTCTCTTAGCCTTTCTGATCCTCAGCCCCCCCAGCTTTAAGACGGGGTAATAATGCAGTAGAGGGATGAGCTGCCAGGGCGGCGCCGTTCTCCGCATTCTGTTTCACATTCCCCAATGACTTGCCATTCCACTGGGAGAAAAACCCAAAGGCCCAGGAGTCCCTGCATGACCTGCCTGGCCCCCTACTTCTCCTCTGACCTGATCTCCCTCTCCTCCCTTGTTCCACCCCTGGTTTCCAAACACACCAGGCTCACCCCCACCCCATGGCCTTTGCACTGGCTGTTTGCTTTGCCTGGAGCACTCTCTCCCCAGGTGGCCATGCAGTACCTCCTCACCTATCAGATCTTTGCTCAAATATTAGCATCTCAGTGAGGCCTTCCAAGAACTCCCAGAATGGCATAAACTCTTCCCTACACACTCAGCCTCTTCCTTTCAGTAAAATATTAGCTCCGTGAACACAGGACTTTGTTGTTGTTGTTCTCTGCTGTAACGCGTGCCCAGAGTAATGTCTGGGGAGCACATAGTAGATGCTCAGTAAATATTTCTGAGTGAATGAAGTATTAAATGAACCAAGAGGTCTCTAGCACAGTTATCCTAGAGCCAAAGGGCCAGCCCCAGTTCTAGCATCCTGACACCACTAGGGCCAAGGTCTTGGGGTTTTCGATGCCGGGATCTCACAGGAATAGCTGCAGCCTCTTCTCCTCCCAGCTATTCTAACCCCAGTTTGATAAAGCAGCGCATCCGTGTATCACGCAGTGGACGATTGCATCTTGAACATCGTGCTAATGGCTTGCTAGGGAGAAAATGGGCATTTTGCCTGTCATTAGAATCAAATGAGGTGAGAGAAGCTTCTTCATATGCCCAATTTCCTAAAGAGAGGAACAATCAGTTAAGAAACAGGCCAGTCTTTTGTGACGGGTGGAGGTGGCAAGCCCAGTCACCCTCCTGTCTGTCTGTCCAAGGGAGGAGCATGTTTGGAGCAGGATCACGTATTGCTCCTTAAATTCGACTGCAGAGCAGTGTGGAGCTGCGGCCGGCTGGCTGGGCGAATGCTGGCTGCCTCCCCCAACCTCCAGTCCCAGGAGGGAGTGCCTCTGGGATCCTCTCTGAGTTGATTGCTCCCTAAGCAATAGCACGTTTTAATCTCTTCCCTTTGAAGACAGATCTTCTTCCTTAAAAGGAAAGGTAGCTAATTCTTTCATGAAAGTGTGGGGTTTTTTTTAAGTACAGATTCTAGATTTTTAAATGTTTTTCTTGTCTCTCCCTGCTTCCCCTGCCAACCCTTCTTTCTGAATAATTAAAGCAAGTTTGGGGTGAGGAGGGAGATGATTATATATCAGTAATCAATATACTTCACCATAATGCCTTTACATACATAGGCATATATGTACTCATGTGTATATTTACATACACATATAAAGTAAGCTGGATATATTTATAATTTATGATTTTAAAATGCTTCTCTCATCTCTTTCTTCATTCTCGCCACCTTCCACCACGGCTACCTTGTTGTTGGGAGTACTGAAGATTCCACGTACAGGTCAGGTATACCTGAAAACTAAGAAAATAGATGTGGACTACACTCCGGTGTTTACCCATGCCTTCACTGCACAGAAAGCCAGCTGAGGCCCCTCGGGCGGCCAGCATCAATACTGGGGTGAGCTGAGGCCAGCCAGAAAGTGGGCAGGGAGCCCAGACCTGGTCGTCCAGCAAAAGCTGAGTCGGAGCAGCCTGGGACTCAGCCAAAATGGGGGAAGCACTGGCAGCTTCTGGACCTGAGGCTGGAGAGGCTGGTGAGGATGCCAGCCCAGGTAGGGGAGCCACTGAGTCGTGGAGGCGAGGCCTGCGCTCCCTGCCCCCACAGGTCTCAGGGGCAGCAAGCAGAGCACAGCAAGGCTCCCTGTGCCTGTGGGAGGCCAAACCTCAATGGTGACATGGATGCCCTGATTCTACCATGCATGAGGACAGGATGCAGATGCTGCTCCATGTCCGAAAGGAGTGGCACCCATGCTGCTGTGAAGGGCGACACAGTTAAGGTCTCTGTCACCCCACAAATAAAACAGCAATAGTAACAGTTTCTTGAGTGCTTGACTGTGGGACAGGCATGGTGCCAGCACTTTATTTTATGTTCGGTCATTTATTCTTTTCAACCCTGTGGATAGATATAAATCCTCTGCTCGTTTTAAAGCTGAAACTACGGCAGGTGAAACAGATGAGCTGCTCCAGGTGGAGCCGGGCTTCGAGGTCTAACTTTACAGTGAGGTTTCTCAGCCTTGCCCTATAGACATGTCAGGGCAGGCAATTCTTCGCTGCCGGGCCGTTCTGTGCACTGTGGGATGGTGAGCGGCACCCCTGACCTCCATCCACTGGATATCAGCGGCACCCTCAACCCCATCCCAGATGTGACAACCAGAAGTACCTTCCGACATTGCCACAGATCCCCTTCCTTGTTGAAAACCACCGCTGTACAGCCAGGGCCCTTCACGGCTAAGCCCTGCCTAGCGGCTGGGCTGGACAGTGCCGCGTCCGGTATCTGAGACGCATCAAGGAGGGGGACTCAAGGGGACTGCTCATCCAGTTCTCCCAAAGGAATCTGCACAAGAGTCCTTGGAGTTCAGGGTTAAGACCCCGTTTATCAGATCATCTAGAATTAACTGGACCCAGGAAACAAACTCTTTCTAGTGCAGTTTGTAAGCCTGTTCTGGCTTGTGTATTTCAGGGCAGCAATGGAGACAGGTTATCTGGCTGGCTGAGGACACGCCCTTGGGCAGGAGACCAAAGCCTAGAGCAGCAAGAAAATGTGGATAAGGGGCTAGTTTTCTTGCTGTCCTCTGGTCCTGAGCCCTGGGCTATTTACTAGTTTTTCTCTGGGAAATCTATCATGGAGGCCTTGCCTTTTTCCTGCCATGTAAGGCAGGTAGGTGAGGTGAGTCTGGTGACCCATTGGCCTGAGGCAGAGCAGGACTGTTTGTCCCTACTTCGGGCATGTTCTTCCTGCCACATGCTGCTCTGTGAGGAACCGGTGCTCACCATAGGCCTCCCCTGCTCGCAAAGGAATCCACTCTCCAACCTCTGTTTAACTGTTTGCAAACTGAGGCTGGCAACAGATAATTTGTGGCTTTCTCAGAGTCACACAGGTAACTGGCAATAGTACCAGGACAATATCCTTGGTCTCTAAATCACACCCTCTGCCAACCTCCATGGGTGGTTTCTTCTCAGAATGTTGAAGAACGGGGTCTCCAGAACCTGACCCTAATCTCCCTTAAGGATCAGGTCACACATATTTACTGAGGTCCTTCTGTGCACCCAACTGTGCCAGGCCCTGTGAGGGATGCCAAGGAGTGTAATTCACAAACTCGACCTCAGGGAGATCACAGTGTAGCTACGGAGATGAGACAGAAGCTAAGCAATTAATCTAGAGGTGAAACAAGACGGGGAGGCGGTGCCATGGGGAGTCCCCCGCCCAGTTGCTTTTAGCGCTTTGGGACACAGGTAGAAATACAGGGCCCAGGGGACGGTGATGACTCCCTTTGAGCCCTGATGAGTCAAAAGGCCCATGGGATGTCCAGGGGAAGGCCAGGTAGCCTGGCCAGGAGCTCCTACAGAACTCTGGGCCTGGGGTGCAGGTGGGAGGCCATCATTGTAAAGAGAGGGATGAAGCTGCAGGGGCAGAGGAGGCGACACAAGAGGGTGTGCAGAAGGAGGAGGTGACACAGGAGGGAGTACAGGAGGAGGAGGTGACACAGGAGGGAGTGCAGGAGGAGGAGGTGACACAGGAGGGAGTGCAGGAGGAGGAGGTGACACAGGAGGGAGTGCAGGAGGAGGTGACACAGGAGGGAGTACAGAAGGAGGAGGTGACACAGGAGGGAGTGCAGAAGGAGGAGGTGACACAGGAGGAAGTGCAGGAGGAGTTGCCAGAAAAAGAAGAGGCTGCAGGGATGACTGAAGGGGTAACTGGAGAGCAAGAGGGAAAGCCAAGAGTGGGCAGTGACCGCAAAGCCAGAGTGTCCTGCCAGGAGGGCCGGGGACACGAGGACAGAAGAGGACTATCATTAGCGACAAGGAGGCACCCAGGACCTTATGGAGAACAAGTTGAGGTGGGTGGTAGGAGCAGAAGCTAGAACACAGCAGGTGGGAGAGAAGTGGGTAGGAGGTGAGTGGAGACATCACCTTCATGGAGCTTGGCCATGAAGAAGAGAGGGGACTGGCGCCTGAGGGAAATGCAGACTCTCACTTTCAAATTCCTGCCATTGGACCATCAGAGGAACTGGGAGATGGGGGAAGCCCCGATATATTTCCCCACAAGGTTGCCAGAGACAGCTTCCTCCAGTGGTTAATTCCACTTCCTCCACTGGCCCGCCCACCATGCCTGCACCCCTCTCCCAGCCACATGGTTCCGATTTAGTGCGGGCCTGTCACCCCGGCCTGGCACTTGCATGCATAGCGAAGAGGAGGCTCAAACCAGGTGGTGAATGGAGGATGCCCAGGGGTTCCCAGTGCCCTGGAGGGAGTTCAGACCCAAAGCCTATGAACTCTGAACTGAATATTTCTGCCAACACCTAGTCCAAAGTATCTCCGACTTTTCTGGTGAAGAACCCCTATAGACACACAGGGAAGAGCCCATACCCCAGGATCAGGGTCGAAGTAGAGTATGGAATAGCCCCTGCAAGCCTAGTGTTTCTCCAAAGCTTCGTTCTAGTTTAAAAATTCATGCAGTTTTGCATCCTACACTGTGACGTACTTGTGTGTCTTGGGGTTTTAAAAGTACGTTCTAAATTGCTTACTTTCATATGAAGCTAACACTCAGGGAAGCTGTGCCAGTTTTGCCCCTTGGCACTCCAGGTGGGGCGATAGAGTCTGACCTGTGTGCCTCTACCACCCCACATCTGCACGCGCTCGTGCACGCGCGCGTGCACACACACACACACATTGTACAACTGAGGAGACTAAGGCTCAGAACTGGAATGTTTTTACCAATACCTAGCAAAGCATCGCATTCCCAAGGTCAAACAGCAAGTGCATAAACTAAGATCTAGGTCCACAGACGCCCTACCCAGCACTCCTTCTGCCCACCTCTGCTGTCCCGGGAATCAAGGATGGCATAGCCTTACTGGGGGCGGGGGTTGGGGGGGGTGTCTCAGATTTCACCTGTGATTTTGGCAGGTAAAATTAGTAACAGGCAGTAGGAGATTTATAGTGAAAAATAAGTAATTTAATTATTTGGGCTCCACAACTAGATTCTGATGCTTTTAAAACTCAAACACTATTATGAGAATTAACAGCCATGCTCCAGGGAAACTGAGAAGCTTCAAGGACTTTCTGCTCCAAATCATCTTCTGTGTTCTGGTGTTAAAAGATCTGAAATACACCTTCCAGTTAAGCACTGCCCTTTCCCCACTGGTCATTGTTATGGATGGAATTCTGTTCCTGCCCCCCCAGTTTATATGTTGACATCCTAACCTCCAATGCCTCAGTTAAGGCGAGGTCTTTAAGGTGGGCCCTAGCGCAGTACGACTGCTGTCCTGATAAGAGAAGGAGACAGGACACAGCGGTACTCGTTGGGGGAGACGGTAGGAAGAGACAGGGGAGAAACGGCCACCCACGAGCTAAGGAGAATGGCCCGGAGCAGACCCTTTGCTCACAGCCTTCGGTAGGAACCAACCAAGCAGGCTCCTGGGGCACAGACGTCTGGCCTCCAGGGCGGGGAGATAGTACAGTTCTGCTGTTTAGGCCGCTAGGAACCGAGTGCAGATGTCGTTGCTTATGATCGTGGAAGAAAAGCGGTTGAACTCCTGCAGCAGAAAAGCATGATCCCTTAGCGAAGGAGCGTCTGTCTTTGAGCTGGACCCTTTGCTGGGTACCTCGCACATGGCCGCTCATTTCCTCTTCATCGGAGGAATAATAACAACAAAAGTAGTTGCTCACATTCATCGCCCATTTGCTGTGTACCGGGCAGTTTTTAATGCTTTACATTTAATACCCCCTACCAGCAGATATGAGGCGCTATTATCCCATTTTATAGATGAGGAAGTTGAGTCCTAGCAAGGTCAAGTGCATAGTCCAAGGCACTCAGCTAGCAGTAAGCTGAACCAAAATTAGAATTTACTTTCCACCCACCTTTCAATGTACTTTCAGGGTGAATGGGCTTCCCAGGCCTTTCCGCCTGACTGGGCGGACTGGGAAGTGACCCCCAGGCACTTTGGCCTACCACGGGGAGAAGAGGAAGGAGGGGACTGCCCCCTGGTGCCAGGAACCCTGCACCTTCTGACCTCCTGGAAGCCCTCCCTCAGCGGTCCTGCAAGTCCAATGGGCGTGGCCCAGGCTGGCTGACGTAACTCTGCTAGAAACTCCTCTGCCTAGCGGTCAAGGCTTGCAGAACAAAGGCTCCCACCGCAGGAAAGAGCTTCCTGCTGGGCCCTAGCTCGAGGGCTCGGATTTCAACCACACAGCGGGGTGAGGTCGTCAGTGCTGGGCCTGCAGGCGGAGGGGCTCCCGAGGGCACAGAGCGGTTGGAGTGGGGGGAGGCGCGGGGGAAGGCCTCGTGAACTCTTTCTCACCAGGCAGGGGGCTGCTCAGCCACACGGAGGATCCCCTGCAGAGGGGGCAGAAGGCCTGTGGCTGGCCCTTGTCAGAGTCCTCTCCCCTCTGACCCCAGCCAGTCCTCTCACCTGATTCTGTGCCCATATCCCTGTCAGAGGCGCAATGCATCCTGGTCCCAGAGAGGGGAAGTCAGGGTCTCAGTGATATTCAGCAAATTAAACTAGGGGTGGAAGTGTCCAGGCCCTGTCCTTGATCCCTCCCTTAAATTCTTATGAGAGATGGAGCTCTTCCTGGTCCCTTGAATGCTAAGCAGAGCAGGAAAGAAAGGCCCTCCAACAAAGATCTGGGTGGAAAGGGGTCAGACTGCAAAGACCCCGCTTCCCTTTCACCAGCCAGCCATCCGGCCCCCAAGGGAGCTCTGAGGGCTGAGCAGGAAAACGTTCACTTATTCACTCACTCAGCACATTAGGCTCCCAAGAAGTGTGTGGGTCAGCTGTTGAGCTGTGGGTGCTGGCCAGCCTGGGCTCAACAAGGTGAGTCCCACGGTCAAGGCAAAGCAATGAAGAAAATGGGCAGAAAGCAGCTGGGGACAGGAAAGACATTACCGTTAACAAGAGTGTCCTTCAGAGTCTAGCACCAGCTACAGACGTGGCAGGGGGGCCTGGTGTTCCCTCTACATCTGCCAGGCTCAGACCAGCTGCGTGCCATGGAATTTTGTTTAACCTTCACAAGCACCCTAAGAGGCCATGGAGTGGACACCAGGGTCCACGAGCCCCACACTCCCATTTAAGTGAGTGAAGAGTCCCTGAGGCCTCATTTGTCCTGAGTGGCCCTGTCCTATGGTCACAGGTGATTGAACTGGGTCAATGAGACTGTCTTTGAGAACTTGGAATTGGGATATCATATCAACGGAGGCTCACAGGAATCAGTTCTGGAAGGAGAAAGAAAGAAGTGGGGGGGGAAGGGGGAGAACAAATAATGCGGCAGGTATGCTGGAAGCAGTGCAGGGGCTGGTGACGTCCCTGTCTGGCTGCATTGCACCCCGGGTTCCCAGGCTTGCCTACACCTTTAGAATGCATTCTGTTTTGGTCTGTGCTGGCTTGAGTCAATTTCTGTCACTTTCAGCCAAGGAGTCTTCTTAAGAAGATAGTTTCGTGATGGCAAGGACCAGATCTTGCTCACCAGTGTGTCCCTGGCACTTGGTACATAAAAAGTCCCTTGTAAATATCTGCTGATTTTTTAATGAAAACTGGGGGTTCAGAGAAGCGACCTTACATGGATTCAAGTCTCACATTAACAGCTGAGATTTGAACTGGGTCTTCCAGGGTCACAGCATGTGCTGGTTCTACTCTATTACTGTGTTTTCCAGTTATTATTACATGAAAACCACAGGCAGTGAGAGCTGGAGTGGATATGAATGATCGGGAAGTCTGACCTCTTTGTTTTATAGATAGGAAATCAGGGCCCGGGGAGGGGAGGTGGCAGAAATCTCTTGATTCCCATGCAACCTCCTAACCAAGGCTGGCAGCTAGCCATCGAGAGAGAGAGAGAGAGAGAGAGAGAGAAAGAGAGAGAGAGAGAGAGATACAGCTGTGCTGGTTGTTGGACTGCTGCTGTACTTTCATACCTGTTAGAGAACAGCAGCTTCCTGGGGCTGCCAGGGCCTCCTTTCCCCCTAGCCCCTCTCTTGAAGACTGTGAGCCTCCCATTACCCACAAACAGAGGTGATGCTTAGCCCAGCAGGAGTCTCTGGGCCCATGGTCAGTACTTGTGCTGCTCTGCCTGTGACATATTTTGAATATCAGCTCTGCACTTACCTCATGCAATCTGAGGAATTCTGGTCACTTTGTGTCCCCATTAAAGAAAGCCTCCCAATGCAGCAGCAATTCCCCTGGTCAGTGACGGTTCATGTATCCATTCATTCTTTCATTCCACCAATACCTACTGAGGGCCACTTCTGTGCCAGGCTTTCAGTCCCCAGGAGCTCCTACTCCCCACCACCTAAATGTAGGTGGCGTCATCAGCTTCAGGGCTCCGGGCCTCTAAACATCTTAATCTGGTGGAGTGAGAACAAGTTCCACAACCATGAACATGGGCTGGGCTGAAGTTCCAGGAGAGGGAATGAGGACCAGAAAGAAGGTGCATTAGGACTTCTCATGCCAGGGCCCCTCCTAGGTTCTTTATGGCACAGCAGCTCCTCATACCTCCAACCAGCCTAAGCAGACTGCCTCATAGCAGTTTACAGACGGAGGAAACAGATTCAGTCTTGCTGAGCAGCTTTCACAGAAGGTGAGATGACTAACAATTACTGGAACTGGGGTTTGCACCTCGATGTCGAATGTGCACCTCGATGTGGCATTTGGTCAATATCTGTTGAACAAATGATCTTTCTGGCTCCAAAGTACATGTCTTTTCTACTACAATTGAGAGAAAGTGTTGTGGATGGCACCCCCTACCCAAATAATAAGAGCTGATAGTTATGTAGGACTTCCTGTGTGCTAGACACTGTTCCAAGTACTTTCTACGTATTGATTGACTCGCTCAAATTTCATCCGACAGATGAGGAAACCAAGGCACAGAGAGATTGTCACTTCCTGAAGGTCTCAGCAGTGGCCCACGGTGGAGCCAGTACTGAGTCCAGCAGACTGGCTCCCGAGTCCCTGCTTTGAGCCTCGCCATGCCAGCCTGCCGGCCTCCCACAGCCCTCCCCAGCACAGGGTTTTGCCATTTTCTTCTGACCACTTGGATAAGCATGTGCTGATGCCTCAGAGCTGGTTTGTTTGCATTTCTCTCATTTCTGATGGAGTTGTGTACCTTTTCATGTTTTGATATACCATCTGCACTTCCTGTGTAAACTGTCTGTTCATCTCTTTTGCTGCTCACTGAGTGGGATCTGGGCACTGATTTTAGCTTTTAGTGAAAAAGCAAAAATTAATATTTTTTAGATGTATCAGTGCATTGTTTTCTGGGCTGTTGTTTTCCTCTTGTGATGCCCTGTATTTTATTCAACCGTAGGTGCCTATTGTTTAGTTTGAAAATCTAATCTTTGTTGTCTCTGGTGATGGATTGTTTTCCAATGTGATAAGTGTGAAATTGTACTTTCTTGTCTTTTTGGGGTTTGTTTTTCAAACATGCATAAAATCTCAGCCGTAATTCATTGCAGAAAATGATAAAAGGTGTAACTCTTTGTGTTAGTTATAGTTCACTCTAAAACATTTATGATGTAGTAATTACTTTCCTCATTGTTGCATTATTTCTAGTTTTACTCTATATTGAATTAATTTGGGATCATTTAGTCTCTTCTACAGACCAACCCCCACCCCACCCCACTGGTACCATCTGGTTTGGATAATTGTCAGTTTGTAATATGTTATGAAATCTGGCCGGTTAAATTTACTATCACGCCCTTTAAAAAGAAGCTTAGTCTTTTTTTTAACCATTTAATTCATTTATCAAACTCTTATAAAGTATTCTTTGGGAGACTTAATAGGTAGTATTGTACATTAAGTCTATGTAGAAACTCATGGAAAGTTGTTGCCTTTGCTACCTCTGGTCTTCTAGCCTAGAGGGAGTAGGCTCTCTGTTTATTTCCATCTTCCTCTATTTCTCCCAGGAGGATTCTATAACCTTCTTTGAAGAAATCTTATGTCTTGAAGTCAAGTCAAGTCCAAGTATTGAGGTTTGGTGTTTAAATGAAGGTGACAAACATTCCTGTGTAATTTCTGCCTATGTAGCATGGGTGTGTGTGTCAGAATGGGAGCCCTCTTGGCTCACAGGAAGGTCTCAACAACTTGAAAACTGGGCTTTTACCGTGGAGGGTGGCAGGTGCCTGGATGGCAGCAAGCAGTGGGAGGGAGGGTCCCTGGGGGACAGTGCTCAGGGTGGGCAGATCCTGGAGGCCCGAGATAGGGAGGCTCCAAGTGGGGAGTGAAACCACGTGAGGGGGCAATGGGCATGACCCGCCACAGAGCGTCTACATGGACAGTGGGGATGGGCGAGCAAGAGGGCTCTCTGGTCCAAGCCTTGCATTTAGACTCTTGACATTAGCTCCAAATAAGATTATTTACATAGTCAGTGGGTCCTTTTGAGAAGCTACTAGCTGAGGGTATGACATCTTCAGACTCTGTTATGCCCCTACTCCAGATTTTCCCCAGTATCTGAAAGCTTGCTTTAGAAGGAGGCAGGGGCCTGTACCTTCCGTAGAATGCCGACTACACATACCAAACCCTGTGCCTGGAGCTCTGTCTGGCTCTCTTGTTTAATCCTCACTACAGCCTGATGAAGTGAATATCATTATACCATCTGCGATGAAGAACCTAAGGCTGCAAGAGATTAAAGATGAAACCCAAAGGACTAGTAAGTTTCAGATCCTGCAATTGAACTCCATGTTCCCCTCAAAGCCCATGTTCTCTCCATTCACCATTATGCTTTTTCATAGCGCAGGATCTCAATGAGTGTCATCATCACTTGGGAAGGAATGAGACAAGAGCAAACCAAGATGGCCAGGTCATTCACTCATTTTCTCATTCATTCACTTATTCACCCAACAAGCAAGTATCAAGCATCAATTATGCATTTCACTTCCCCCCGGTGAAAGTATCCACTCCATGGTTTCAACCACCAACATGCTTACGACTCTCACATCTACCCTTCCAGCTGAAAAGGCAGGATTCCTTCCTAAGAAAAGCTCAGTTTCTTTCCTAAACTTCCCACTTGAACAACCAACTTCCTGATGGTAAATCAAGCAGGGTGCCTCATGTCTCAACATGTCAGAATGGAATTTACCATTTCTCCTTCATCTCCCACCTGTCCTGCGTTTTTACTCATTGACTGATGCCACCATCTATCCTGCCTCTTGTCCATTTCCTATATCCAATTTTTCACCAAGGCTTACTGATGTTCTTCTGAAACATGAGTGAAACTGGGTCTTCCTCGCTGCCTCAAAACTACCCCCTTGGGCTGAATCCTGCCCATTTGGAGAGTCTGCCCCTTGGCTACTCCCCTCAGAGTCTGACTTTGCTCAGGTATCCCTTGTGTATCTCAGATGGATCTTCATGAGACAGGACTCTTGACATCTTCCAGGGATGAGAAATGCAAATCCAACTTCAGTGCAAACCCTCCAAACTGGACTTTTATGCCAGCAATGTCCATCACAGCACCTGACTTTTAAGTCCCTGCCAGGTGGAACTGGCCCCGTTATTACCAACTGTTCTAAGGGCAAATGTGTTTTGGTCCAGGTCAGCTGATTGAACCAGTGGTAGCCACCTGGCCCAAAGGCAGCTGGCTGATTGGCCAGCAGCATGTGACAGGGTCTGATGTAAAAGAGGCATGTTGGGTCAATCAGATTCTCCTGAGAGAATTGGGCACAGAAATACTGAGAGAATGAGGCAGTTAACAGTGGAAATTGAGACTGAAAAGTCACGAAGCAGAGTCGGGGCTGGAGAAGCCACTCTTAGGGTCCCGTGCAACACAGAGCACACAATTGAAGAGGAGGCTGGCAAACGTGGAGGGAGATAGGGCTGGAGTACAGGAGCCATGAGAAGGAAGCTGTGCATCATAAATAGGATTCTTTACATGGAATACATTTCTCTTTAAGAAAAAACTCCCCTTATTTTCTTGTTTTGTTATAGACTAATAAACATCACAGTGGGATTTGGGGGCCCCTCGGTCAGACTCACAGCAAACAAGCCCTGCGTTAGACTGGGGGCTTGAGAGAGGGGGCAGAAGCCTCGCAGGACTAGAGAAACAGCCTCAGATCTTCCCTCTGGGAAATGGAGACAATAGCAACTGCCGACTTTTTCCTACTGAAGTGTCACCACATGTCGTGAGGCATGGATGCTCCCCTTCAATATTTAGACGGCGGTGCTGTGGAAGTCAGCGATGTTTGTTATTCTGCTGGCTGGTGTTTGGAGAAGCACATTGTGTCTGCCATGATGCCTGGTGCTCACCAGCTGTTCCATTGTCCGGAGGCCCCACCAGCATGAGATCACAGGCGGGTCCAGCACATGTTCTTTCTGATAAGGCCCCAGGAGGTTTGTGTGGGATCTGATTCCCTGAGGGAAGCTGGGTCCCTGTGGGCACAGACATGCCAATGTCGAGAGAAGAGGTTCACGTGTGTGGGCTTTGGAGTCAGACCTCCTGGATTTATAAACTGGCTCCATCACTTACCAGCTGGGAGTCCTTGGGTAAGTCACTAAATGTCTCTGTGCCTCAGTCTTCTCATTGGTGAAATAAGGATAATACTTATATATACTCCATAGAGCTTTTAGCATGATTGAAGTAATGTACTGGGTTGACCTATATAAAAATAGTCATTCTTATTGGTCAGAAATAGTTTATCCTTATACAGTTGTGACTAGTATATAATACATGCTCAATAAATGCTAACGAAAAGTGTGAACAATTAAATTAACATATATTATTTCAGCCCTTTTCTGAGAATGAGGACCTGACATTTTGACCAGGCCTTGCCCAGACCAGTACAGAGAGGGCAAGGAGTGGTGTCTGCTCTCGTGCCACAGGCACCAGGAGACTCAGGTTCCCCGTGCCAGGTCTGGGTCTGCCACTCTCAGCCATGCTGCTTCCCCTCCGAGTTTCTTACTCTGACAAAATTCACGGTATTGGACGAGTCTGTGAAAACCTCTTCTAGCTCGGGTTACCTGATTCTAAGCAGTCGCAGATCACAGCCATCTCTCCCTTTTACTCCCCAGCTTGTGGCATCACTTTAAGTTTGCCACTTGCAAATTTAAAACTCTGGGACCGGCTCTCACGTCTGTCCCTGCACTACCTCAAAAGCCTCAATAGCTCATGACAACAATCAAGGCTACAGTCCCTCTCGTTGCCCAAATTACAGCTTAGGCCACATCCAGCTTTACTACAAGAAATGTAAGATTTTTTTTCCTTTTCCCTTCCCAAATCGCATTGATACCAACGGCCATTTATTTACCACAGTCTATATATCAGGCATTGTTCTGAGTGCTTACATGTATATTCAAATATTTAACCTTCCCAACAACTCCGTTAAGGTGTGTCTTGTGATCCCCATATTCCTGCTGAGGAAACTAACAGACAAAGTGTCTTGTCCAAGGCCACATAGCCAGTAAGCAGCAGAGCTAGGATTTAAACCAGGGTCTGTGTTCTTGGCTACAAACTCTACTCTCTTGGTAGTCCCTGGAAATATTTACATGCTCCACACAACAAAGAAAATCCTAGAACCAGATGGCTCCACTGGTGAATTGTACTAAACATTTAAGAGGAATTAATGCTAATCCTCAAACTTTCCAAAAAATCAAAGAGGAGGGAGCACTTCAAAATTCATTTTATGAGGACAGCATCACCCTCACACCAAAATCAGACAAGGGCACTACAAGGAAAAAAAAATTTCAGACCAATATCCCTGATGAACATAGTTGTAAAAATCCGCAACAAAATATTAACAAACTGAATTAACAACACAATAAAAAGATCATACACCATAATCAAGTGGGTTATCCCTGGTACGCAAGGATGGTTCAACATATGCAAATCAATAAATGTAAAACCACATTAACAGAATGAGATAAAAAGTATGCCATGGCTGGGTGGCTCAGTTGCTTGGATCGCAGTCCTATGCATCAAAGGATTGTGGGTCCAATCCCCAGGCAGGGCACTTAGAGGAGGCAACTGACTGATGTTTTTTTTCTCTCTCTCTCTCAAATCAATAAACATATCCTTAGGTGAAGATTAAAAATATTTTTTAATTTAAAAAATTATATGAGCCCTGGCTCATATGCTGGCATGGCTTAGTGGATTGAGTGCCAGCCTGCGAACTGAGGGGTCACCAGTTCGATTCCCAGTCAGGGCCCATGCCTGGGTTGCTGGCCAGATCCCAGTGGGGGACACATGAGAGACAACCACACATTGATGTTTCTCTCCCTCTCTTAATAAAGAAAAAAATATATATGATTATCTCATTGGGTGCAGAAAAAGCATTTGACAAAATTCAGCATCCTTTTATGATAAAAACTGTCAACTAATTAGGCATAGAGGGAATATACATCAACACAATAAGGTCCGTGTATGACAAGACCACAGCTAATACTATGCTCAGTAGTGAATGTGCTGAAAGCTTTCCCTTTAAGACCAGGAACAAGACAAGGATGCCCGATCTTAACACTTCTATTCAACACAATATTGAGTGTCCTAGCCAGAACAGTCGGGCAAGAAAAAATAATAATAAAAGCCATCCAAATCGGAAAGAAAATAAAGTTATCTTTGTAGATGACATGATCTCATACATAGAAAACTCTACAGACTCCACCAAAAAACTGTTAGAACTAATAAAAACATTCAGTAAAGTTGCAGGTATAACATCAGCATTCAAAAATCAATTGTGTCCTGGCTGGCATAGCTCAGTGGATTGAGCATGGGCTGTGAACGAACCAAAGGGTTGCCGGTTCAATTTCCAGTCAGGGCACATGCCTGGTTTGTGGGCCAGGTCCCCAGTGGGGGCCATGTGAGATACAACCACACATCGATTCTTCTCTCCCTTTCTTTCTCCCTCTTTTTCCCTCTCTAAAAATAAGTAAAATCTTTTTTAAAAATCAGTTGTATTTCTATACACTAACAATGAACAATACATAAAAGAAATTAAGAAAAATCCCATTTATAGTTGTATCAAAAATTAAAATATCTAGAAATAAATGTAACCAAGGAGGTAAAAGATCTGTACACTATAAACTATAAAACATTGATGAAAGAAATTGAAGAAGACAAACATAAGTGGAAAGATGTGCCATGTTTACGGATTAGAAGATTTGATGTTGTTAAAATGTCCTTCCTACCCTAGGCAATCTACAGATTCAATGTAATCCCTGTGAAAATTGCAATGGCATGTTTCACAGAAATAGAAAAAACAATCCAAAATTTTGTGTGGAACCACAAAAGACCATAAATAGTCAAAGTAATGTTGAGCAAAAAACCAAAGCTGATTTCAAAATTGACTACTACCTGATTTCAAAATATAATACAAAGCTATAGTAATCAAAACAGCCTGATACTGAAATGAAAACAGACATATGGACCAATGAAACAGAATAGAAAACCCAGAAATAAATCCATGATTCATGACCAATTGATCTTTGACTAAGGTGCCAAGGCACACGCCAGGGAAAGGGTAAGTCTCTTCAATAAACGGTGTTGGGAAACTCGTTACCCACGTGCCGAAGAATGACATTGGAGTCTTATCTCACTTCGTACGCAAAAATCAACTCAAAATGGATCCAAGACTTAAATGGAAGTCCCGAAACTGTAAAACTACTAGAAGAAAACATAGGAAAAAAACTTCTTAAATTAGTCTGGGCAATGATTTTTTAAATATGACCCCCAAAACACAGGCAACAAAAGCAAAAATAGATGAATGGGATCACATCAAACTAAAGAGTTTTGGTACAGCAAAGGAAACAATAAAAAAAGACAGCTAATGGAATGGGAGAAAATATTTAGAAACTATACACCTACTAATAGGTTAATGTCCAAAATATATAAGAAACTCAACTCAATAGAAAGAAAATAAATAATCAGGTTAAGAAATAGACAAAGGACCTGAATAGAAATTTTTCAAAAGAAGACATACAAATGCCAACAGGTATAAGAAAACGTGATCGACATCACTAATCATCAGGGAAATGCAAATCAAAACCACAGTGAGATATCACCCACACCTATTAGGATGGCTATCATGAAAAAAAATAACAAATGTTGGCAAAGATCTGGAGAGAAGGAAATCCTTCTACACTGTTAGTGGAATTGTAAATTGGTGTAGCCATCATGGAAAACAGTATGGCTGTTCCTCAAAAAATTAAAAATAGAACTACCATATGATCCAGCAGTCTCAGTTCTGGGTATACATTCAAAAGAAATGAAATCAGCATGTGGAAGAGATATCCGCACTCCCATGTTCAATGTAGCACCATTCACAATAGCCGAGACACGGAACCAACCTACGTGTCTGCTGATGGATGAATGGATAAAGGAGTTACGATGTAACACAATGGAATATATTCAAGGAAAGAAGTAAATGTCATTTCCAACAGTGTGGATGAACCTGGAGGACATTATGCTATGTGAAATGAGCCGGGCACAGAAAGAAAAATACTGCATGATCTCACTTATATGTAGAATCAAAAAAGTCTAACTCAGATGCAGAGAGCAGACGGGGGTTACCGGGGACGGGGAGTGGTGGCGGGAATGGGGAGATGCTGGTCAGGTGTACGAAGTGCAGGTGTGCAGGATGAGAACATCAGAGCTACTGCAGAGCACGACGCCTGTGGTCGGTATGCTGTACCCATGTGGGGGTTTACTGAGGGTGGTCGTAGGTCTCTCACCGCACACAAAAAGGGAAACTATGAGACATGATATGTCAACTAGCTTGACTGCAGTAATCATTTCACTGTGCACGTCAAATCATTATGTTGTACACCTTAAATATACACAACTGTTATTAAAAATAATTTTTTAAGATCTAAGGTGTGTTTTTATTACTGACTTTTTTATTGTTCTATTACAGTTGTCCCAATTTTCCCCCATTGCTCTCCCTTGCCCGGCTTCCCCACAATGCCCACTCCCACAGTCAATCCCTGCCCTGTTGTCCAAGTCCATGGGTCATTTATACTTGTTCCTTAACGAGGCCCTTCCTCTTCTCCCCTCCCCCTCCCTTCTGGTCCCTGTCCATGTGTTCCTTGTTTCCATGTCTCTGGTCCTACAGAAGTAATTTTTAAATAAATAAAACTGGTTTACAGAGAAGAAAAAGGTTAAATACACACCTGCTATATAGTCTAGCTATTCTACTCCTACGTATTTGCCCAAGGGAAACAAAAGCATATGTTCAAACAAAGACATGCGCCTGAATGTCCATAAAACATTATAAACATAGGGTATAATAACCATGGAATCTATTTCACAAGTGGTTAATAAGGTCACTCTAAAATTATTCATTAGGTGTCTGTGAACTCACTGGGTAGTGCGTGCATCAAACATAACTAGCTGCAATGGGCCCTTGGTTTAACGTGGCTGTGTTTTTCAATCTAAGATTGCTAGATGAAACTCATAGATTACCTTAAAGTATTATTTGGGTAAAAACAATAAAACTACTCTAGGAGAAATAAAAATGAAGTGGAAAATTCAATCATGATCCGCTTTTTTTTTTTTTTTTGACAAATCAACTCATTTATTTTTCCCTTTTCCCATCTGGTACTTGTCTGCATGCATAAAACATTTTTACATAGTTGTAAAATTCCAATTTTGCATTCAGCTTTGAAAAACAATTGTAATGTGGTAAATGGTTTTCCATATTGCTACTTAGTCTTCACAATTGTTTTTAATGATCCTGTTCTTTACTTTGTGGCTCTACCACTCTTTAACATTTCCCTTATTGCTGGACACCTATAGATTTAAAAAAGAAAGACAAACATTTTTATTAGAAAAAATGTTTTAGTTAATATCTTCCTGTATAAACCAGTTTCTTTCTTTTGGATTACTTCCTCAGGATAAATTCCTTGGAGTGGAATGATTGGATTAAAATATATGAACATTTCTATAACTCTCAAAATATCTTGTTAAGTAGATTTCCATCCATTCATTCACCACATATTTATTGAGCCCTTTCTTCTTGCCAGACGCTGATTAAGTGTTGGGGTCCCAACGAGGAGGAGGAACATGCAGCCTACTTTCACTGGCCCGGCCTTCTAGTCGGGGAGACAGATTCCATCGGGCCGTCACACAGATGGGTGACATTGTAACCATGCTAAGCATTACTAAGGAATGAGAGACATGGAACTATGAAAGTATGTCATGGTGGAACTTTGCCTGGTGGTTAATGGAAGGGTTTCCTTAGGAAAAGGTGATTAAGCTGGGGACTAAAGGATGACCAAGAGCTAATTAGACCAAAGGGGAGGAGAGCACAGCATTCTAGACAGAGGGAGCCGCAAGTACCAAGGCCTCTTGGCAGAGTTAAGAAGACTACAGCAGCTGGAGCTCGGAATGCTGGGGCAGCCTGTGGGCTGTGAAAAGGGCGTCTCTAATTTGAGAGCACCGGACCCTCCTGAGCTGGCTGTGTGCTCTGAAGCACTCGCGAGGCTGCAGTATGTCGGGAGGGGAAGTCGGAAGGGATGAGGGATGCCAGTGGGCAGCCGTTGCCGTGGTCAAGACGAAAGGCGATAGCTGCTCAAATGACAAGAGTAGGGACAGAAACAGAGATAATGAGGAAGTAAAATTGACAAGACTTGGCAGTGGATTTAGCTGAAGATGCATGGGGGCAGAAACAGGCTGAATGGTGGTGCTACTCACAGATACTGAGAATGGTGGGAGAGGGCCAGGATTGGGGTGTCTGTTCTTTTCATAAGGAATTCAAGGTGTCTTTGAGATAGGCAAGAGGAGTTGTCAGGTGGGCAGTGGAACTATGGGTGTGCAACTCAGCAGAGTCTGGGTCAGAGCTGTAAACTTGTGAGTCATGTATGGATGATGACTCAGGCCACAGACATAGATGGGCTTGCCTAAGGAGAAAGGTCAAGGGTGGTCATAGTCTAGACCAGGTGAGTGTCGAACTCCCACTTGCAGGTGGAAAAAGACAGCTGGCCAAGGAACTGAAAGAGATATGCAGGAAAACAGAAGGACTCGATGTCAAGTCAAGAGAAATGTTCCGGAAGGAGAGAGTGGTCAACAGTGCGGAATGCTGCCGACAGGTCCCAGCAAATGGACTTAGATCAATGGCAGCTTTGGTGAGATCTGTCGTGAGGATGGAGAAATAAGGACACAGGGATGGCATGTTCATGCGGCCCTTTCCGGAGGCGTAGCTAAGGCAGTGGAGCGGGAGGTAGCTGGAGAAGATGGAGTGAGGGCTTGAGGGGAGGGTTTTGGTTTTCTTTTTTTACAATTTTTGTTGTTGTTCAAGTACAGTTATCTCCATTCTCCTGCCACCACTTTCCCCCACCCCACCCACCCCCACCCTCAGCCCTCCCCACGTTGGCTTTGTCCATGGGCCCTTTACACAGGTGCCTTGACAACCCTTCCCTTTCTTTCCCCTGTTGTCACCCTTCCCCCTCCCTCTGGTTACTGTCAGTTTGTTCTTAATTTTAGTGTCTCTGGTTATATTCTGTTGCCTTTTTTGTTGATTAGGTTCCACTTATAGGTGAGATCATATGGTATTTGTCTTTCACTGCCTGGCTTATTTCACTTAGCACAATGCTCTCCAGTGCCATCCATGCTGTCGCAAAGGGTAAGAGCTCTTCCTTGGTTTTGTTTTTTTGTGCCTGTGTGTGTGCCTGTGTGTATGTGTGTGTTTCAGAAAGGGGGACTGTGTGCATGTTGAATGCTATTGGGAAAACTTGGGTCAAGAGCAAGCGGGTGATAAGAACAGATACTAGATCTTAGCCGAAAGGCATGTGGAATCTAAGGAACAAACTGAACTAACAAGCAAAATACAGACAGACTCATAGAGAGCAGGCTGACAGCTCTGGGAGAGAGGGGCTAGGGAGTGGAGGGATTGAGCAAAAAAGGGAGAAAAAAGAGAAAGAACCCATGGACAAGGACAACAGTGTGGTGAATCTGGGGCGGCGGGGGGGGGGAGTGGAGGTGGAAGAGGGTATGGAGGGATAAATGGTGATGGAAAAAAATAAAATACGTGTTTAAAAAAGAGCAAGTGGGTGAATGTAAAGAGAGAGATGGCAATAGACAATAAGGTCCCCGAACAGGTGGGAGAGAAGGAGGTCCAAAGCACAGGCGAAGAGATTGACTTTGGGTAGGAGAAGGAACACCTCCTCTCGTGTAACAGAGCTCTACCAATTTATAGGGGGACATGGAAGGTTTAATGCTGTGCTTTTGCTGTCTTGAAATTCTGAATAATTTTTAAACAAGAGACCCTGCACTTCCAGTTTGCACTGAGCCCTGCAGATCCTGTAGCTGGTCCTGCCTTCAACAACATCAGAGCAATTCCTTCCCCTCGAACCTCACCAAAATTGGCCATAACCAGCTAAACCTTTGTGCTGTGGCTGTTGATTTAATAGGTGGAAATGTGCACCTCAGTTCCTTTCATTTGCATTTCTCTGATTCATGGCCAGATTGACTGTGCTTCCTTACATCTGTTTACTCACCATATTTCCTTTTGTGTGGACTTCGGTGTCCTTTGCCCATTTATGATGTTTTCAAACGCCAAAACCAGTTTCCTCTGTGGGAATGAATCACTAATTTGTTGAAATATATGGAGGGAGTGTTTTCTACAGAAACACTTTGGGGTGTGAGGAAGGAAGGCCCAGGCCAGGGTGCCCTGGGAAGCACAGACCCTCATGTTGTGAGAATCCCACTGATGCTCGTGCAAGGCAGCCTTCATTTGCAGGGGCCTCCTAGTCCTCCGAGTGCAGGAGCTCCACACTCTGCATTTCGCCTGGGCGGCTCCTCCTGCCTGGAGAGCCCTTTTCCCCTTGTCTTCCCCATGACCAGACTCACAGCATTCTATTCACGTGGATATATTCAAATATACGTATATGTCACATTTTATTGTAATTATTAATTTCACATTTGTCCCCGCCTCTGGATCATGAACTCCATCGTGCTCCAGACTGTATCTCCTCTTTTGCTTTCTCTCTCTCTTTCTCTTTTCATCCTCAGGGCCTCACAAAATGCCTCCACATACCGGGTGCTCGACGTCAGTTGACAAGCGAACAAAACCAGCTGGTGAGGGATTTGTGTTTGAAGCTCTCTGGACTGCTTGCCTCCCCTCCTGCACAGTCCGTTGACCCTTGTCCACATCTGGACAGAATGTTCCATCTGGGATGCCAACGTCAAGGCATGAAGGTCTCTTGAGAGCAAGGTCCCCAGGGAACAAGGGAACTGGAACATTGTCATCAGATATTTGAAAGGCTGTTGGTTCCTCATCGTGGTGGAGGGGCAAGTGGGTGGGGCAAAGGCTGATGTGCGCTCATACCCAGCACTGCCACTAACTAGCCGTCTGATCAGTAGAAGGGACTAACGTTTCTGTGTCTATCAAAAGGGACTAACTTATTTCACAGGGTGTTGGGGGATGAAATGAAATGGACAATGAAAAGGTACAGAGCCCAGTGCCTGGTGTACAGTAGGTGCTCATTCATCAGGGGTTGGTTTAGAAAACTGCCCCAGAGATACCCCTAGTTAGCCCTGGAATGAATGGGTAGAAGATGCAAGAAAACCAAGACATCAGCTACAACTTTCCCCAGCCAGGGCTCACCAACGCTGGCGTGAACTCCGTGAAAGAGAGTGAGTTCCCCATTGGGGGGCGGGGGGAAGTTGGGACATAAGGGCTGGAATATTATTAGAAGGATACAAGAATCGTATCGCAGATTGGACAAAGCACTCCTTAGGGTCCCATGCAACCGTGAGGAGCTTGGATTCTGTGACTGATACTGGAAAGCCCACTGTAGTAGACATCTCTTGGGTGCGCCCCGAACACCCAACCTTCCTCTTCTTTTTCAAAAGGCCTCTGGACTCTAGCCAATCAGTTCACCTTACCCGCAGTTACAGAAATTGGTTTGGAAATAGGCATTTTAGGCCAAGAAGATCAAGGAAGTGTTTCCTTGAGGTTCTGGGAAAAGAATGGTCCTCCTCTCACATCTACAGGAGCTACCAAACAGAGAGAGAGAGTGAGCTAGTCTTGAGATAGGGCTGTCTGATAAAACACAGACAGCCTGTAAAATCTGAATTCAAATAAACAACAAATAATTTTAGTGAAATAGGACCCAAATATTGCATAAAATGTATTTATTCTACAAATGTATTCACTATTAATCTGAAAAAATTTAAAAGCTATCCTGTAATATTTTTCTTGCTAACTATGACAACTGGATGATTCCATGGAAGGCAGAGAAGAGAGGCAGAAAGAAACTAGACTCTTGGTGACATATTTGAGCCATTGGATCAAGCCTTGCCTGAAGCTCACACTTCTGAAATTATCAAGTACAAGAACCAGTAAGTTCTCTTCATTGTTTAACCAGATTTGAGGCTAGTTTTCAGTCCCTCTGAACTTTCTTTACCCGAAGAGATTTATCAAAAGCCAAAAGCTTTGATCTTATTGGAACGCAGATCTTGTTAGGAGAGGGCTGGCACCGCACTCTTTCCTTAGTCTGGCTGCCCTCCTCGGGAACTTCTACACGGCTCTGTCCTTTCCTGTGATGGCTAATTTTATGTGTCGCCTTGTCTGGGCCACCTGGTGCCCAGATATTTGGTTAAACATTATTCTGGGTGTGAGGCTGTTTGCAGATGAGATTAACATTTGAATTAGTAGAACAAGTAAAGCAGACTGCCATGCCCAATGTGGGTGACGCCCGTTCTATCCATGGGAGGCCTGAATAGGACAAAAAGGCAAGGTAAGGAAGAATCTGCTCTCTCTGTCTTTAAGCTGGATATCAGTCATCTCATGCTTTTGATCTCAGAGTCGGAATGGAGCTTACACCATCGGTTTTCCCGGTTCTCAGGCTTTTGGACTTGCACTGAAACGATACCATAGGCTATCCCGCATCTCCAGCTTGCTGACTTCAGAATGTGAGACATCTCAGCTTCCAAAACCTCATGAGCCTATATACACACACACACACATATACAGGTGTATGCATATATGTGTATAACATATACATGTGTATGTGTATGTCTATATACAGCCACATATATATTTCCTATTAGTTTACCTGGAGAATCTAGACTAATAAACTAGTCAGACAGGCATCACTTAGACACCCACTAGCTAACTCTGTCTATATTTTTAGAATGAGACCTTACGAGAAGCTCAGTTTTGTCTTCAGCTTCCTCTCCCCCCACCCCAAGCGGTCTGAGCCACAGCCAGCTCCCTCCGAGAAGGTCATTGCCGGCTGGTGGGAGCTGCAGCCTCAGGCCTGCACACAGACTGGCCGCTGTCTGCTTGGCTCTGGGGCCGTGAGGAGCTGCCTTGGGGCGGACAGAAAATTGACCAGTTTGTTTTTCTTTGGGACCAGAAGAAACCAGCTCCTTTTAATTCTCAATGGCCAGGCTCGGAAATCTAGTTTGCCAAAAGAGAAGGAGGGAGGAGAGAAGCAGTCCTCTGGGGGAGGCTCTGGCCAGGGCGTGAAAGAAGCAGGACTTTGCTGGAAATTGTGCTCCCTAGCCAAGACCAGGTGGAAAGATCAATTGGGCCTTTATGAATCAGTCCCTTCATTTTTCTGGGCCTGCTTTTCCTCATCTGTAAAACAGGTTGGGCCATTAGGCTGCAAAGCAGACATCAGTCAGAGCCCAGGGAAATGACATGGGGTCCAAGTTACTGGGCCTTGGGCTTGGGGCAGGGGCGGCAGAGCAGGAGGTGGGAGCCAGGATCAAGGCAGGCCCGACCATGGGGTCAATGGCTCCCCACTCCAGGTCAGCTCCACTCCTGAGACCAAGCGGGGCACAGCTGCACCTCTTTCAATAGCCCCCTGCGAACCATCTCCCTTCATTTCCAACCTTACTCTGCCTAGCCCCTCCCCTCAGCCCCATTCACACCCACCAAGCTTGCATCCGGTATGTGGGCACCCTGGTCACAGCATCTGGCCCCTCCACGGTGGATGCTGATTTCCACCTGGTCTTTTGGCCCCTCCTGCTTTGGTCCTCTGGTAGGACACCCCTGCTCTGGTGTATTAGTTAGGTAGTGCTGTAAAAAATAGACCCAAACATGTAATAAGCATGACAGAAGTTAATTTTATGCCTCATCCACTAGTGTAGGGGGTTCTAGATTGGGGTTCAGGTGTGCTGAATACGGGGGCATGCTTCTCATGTCACCAGAGACTTAAGCTGATGACAGCCACTCCACCTTTAAACCGGCTTCCAGAACCATCCTGAGAGGCGGCATCGTCAGCTGACTGAGAGTGTAGAAGGGTCTCATCAGTCAGGCCTGCAAAGAGCACACATCTACCAAGAATGGAGCCCAGCTGTGAGCCCAGGAAGACAGGGAGTGGGCTGGGTCAGCAGAAGAAACTCTCTGCCATGTCCTACCCATGTCCTACTCCAGCGCAGCAGCATCTCCGGCAGCCTGGGCTCACGGCCTGCTCCGGCTTAAACACTAGGCTCGGTCTAGGGTTCCTGAAAGTCTTTGGACTGCGAATGGGAGTGGTTTGGGATTTGGGAAAGTGCCATTTGTATCTCAGAGAGATTAAGTGGAAGGTCGCAGAGCACTGAGTCAGGAAGGATGTGGTGCCTTTGCCGTCACCACTGTCACCAGGCACCATCATCAACCACATGCCCTCCAGGCCTAAGGAATCTACTCCACTGCGGACAGTGGTGAGGACAAGCTTGCTGGTGAGCTCACCAGAACCTCAGGGTGTGTTTCTCGGTCCCATGGCTCTGAGATTTCCCAGGATACACGTGTGTGTGCGTAGATGATAATCACGACAATGCAGAGGTATTATCCCCCCGTTTTATAGATGAGAAAACTGAGGCTCAGAGAAACTGTGACTTCTCTAGGTGCAAATGGTAAGCCAGGGTTTAGAAACAGGTCCTTTGACTTCCTATTTTAGGCTTCTCTCCCTAAATCATGTTCTTTCCCTCCTTCTCCCTCTTATGTCCTTTGGTCTCTTCTAATGACATTTCCTCACGAAGCTCCTGTCTCAGGAGCCCCATTGCCCTTTATCTGTGTCCCCTTCACGTCTGCCTTGCGGCACGGCTTTCTGGGGGACTTTGTTCCCCTGTAAGCCTCTTGAGGGCAGAGACAATGTCAAAGTCACCACGGAACGTCTCCCTTCTGAAAGCAACTTACATATAAATGTCCATTTGGTGAATGAATACTCTAGTCAGAGAATTCTTGAATTGAGTTAAATGGAAAATCTAAGCCAACCATGAAAGAAAGATCAAAGGACAATTTATAGTAAACTACACACTGGCTCCTGTATTTTTTCTTCACACCCTGTTCCCTGCTCTCATCTCCTGGTTTTCCCAGGCGGGCTTCCATGGGGCTTGGCTCATGCACTCTGGCTAGAGAATTTCCTACCATGTTGTTTGTTATTAGTAGTAGCGGTGGTAGTACTGTTACTATGAATAGCTGCAGTTTATAGACCCTCTACATGCCACCCTCCCTGAGTGCACGGTCTGGCCTACTGTATACTTTCAATATGTGTTTCTTGGATAAATGAATGGACCTGTTTAGTGCCAGGCATTGGGGCAGACTCTCTAAACATATCACCTTTAATTTCCAAAACAACCTGGCAAGGAAATGACTATAATCACTACTTTACAGACAAGGAAACTGAGGCTCAGTGAGGTTGAAGAATTTGCCCAAGGTCACACCGGTAGAACGCCACTGAGCCCAGCTGTCAGTCAAGGGCCGTCCAACCCCAGCAGCACCCTCCTGTGAGTCAACCACACTGCCTTCTGGTGCCCTTGCCTTTCGCATCCCAGTCTATTTCCTTTACCTACTCACTCAGGAAATACTTATGGGCATCCATTACACAGGTGATGCCATCACATCAATTGAGCATCGATTACATGGGATGCACAGTGCAGACACAGTTTCTACCCTCATGGAGCTCATGGTCCAGTGGTCACGCCAGGTATCAAACAAGCAAATGCCCAGTTAGATAACAACGTGGAAGCATGGTAAGTGCCACGAGGGGAGAGAGGAACATGTCATGCAGGGCTTTCTTGGTTCGAATGGTCAGAGATAGCCTCTCTGAATTTTGGACTTGGTGGATAAAAAACTAACAAAGAGCCAGCTTAGTGAGGAGAGCGTTTTCCAGGCAGTGGGAACAGCACTGGGGTAGGCCCGGGGGCAGGAAAGTGGTAATGTGCACAGAGAGGTGGAGAGCAGGCCTGTGCGACCAGTGCTGGTACAGAGGCCTATGGACGAAGATGAGCTGTAAGCAACAGACAGATGGCAGGGCCATTGGGTGAGGAGCCTGGACTGTATTGTGGGTGCAAGGGCAGACCAGGGATGGTTTTAAGCAGGGGGGCTGCTGTGCAGTGAGTGGACTGGATGAAGACCACAGTGGGCAGAGGAAGGAGGCTATTGCAGTAAGCCGGGCGAAGGGGTAAAGGAGGCTTGAATGAGCACTGAAGGAGGAGAGTGAGGGACAGAACGGTGATGGAACCAGCAGGGCGCAGTGATGGAGCCTGTGCAGAGGAGTCAGGATTTCCATGCATTGCCAGGGGTTGGGCTGAATCTGGTCCTTATGATCAGAGGCCCTGAACTAGGTTTTCCAAGAACATCTGGGAAAGAGGCTCAGGTTTATTGCATCAAGTCAAAGCAGTTGAGTCTTCACTTTGAGCAACTGTGATAGATGTTGTGATAGCTCGCAAGTGAGTGCTGTTCTGCCTGCGAAGGTGTGATTCGTACAGGGCGAAGGCAAGACACTTAGACAGAGAAGGCCACCATGTCCCATCAGAGGGAAGTCAGTGCATCTGCCCCAGAGTGCTGCCGGTTGGTTCAGAATGAGCCAGTCCAGGATGAAGTGTTGGAAGGCGGTACTTTTTCCTGGTCCAGATACCCAGGCAAAGCGACTGTGTGTCAGGAAGCAGGCTGCGTCTGTGATGTAGCAGTGAGCTAGGGACTGAAAGCTCAGCTCAGAGGTCAGTGGCTGAACAGGGTGCAGTGGAACCCGAGGAATGGGCAAGGCCTCACGGCTCATTCTGCAACTGGAAAAAGGCGTGGGCTTATTCTCCCCTCTAACTCCTTTCCCAGAAACTCTCCAGTGGATCCCCCAAATGCCAAGTCTATCTGGGGGAGGACTTGTTAGGAATGCCTTTGTTTTATTTCTGAGGTTAGCTAGATACACTGGGTTTGCCCAGCTGCTGGGGTAGATCAGCTTTCTGTGGCTTGGTAGTCCTCGGGTTCCAGTTCAATAAAAACAATGGGAGTTTTCCAATTAATGTCTGCCCTCATCCCCCCTCTCTCCTCCTGCCCTCCGTGCTGCTCCCTGACTCTAGCTGCACCCACAACCCCGGCTCTGGGTGGGGTATGTTCTCCTTGCCAGGCTCCTTCCCTGCCTCAGCCTCCTCCAGGAGAAGGGCTTAGGCACCCACCACAGCACTCTGGGTCCTCCACGGCCGAGCGGGCAGGGCCTGCTAGCCCACGCTCTCTCTCCTGAGGAAGCCAGGCCCGCTGAGCAAATCTGCGAAGGGCTGCATGTTTCCCTCTCCTTTCAAAAATAAGCACTCCCTGGGCTCAGACCGGCCCGCACCCTGGCGAAGTGAGTCCTTTCCCAAAACCTGTGTCAGAGCGCCCTTTGTAACACTCAGGAAAGAGAGAAAGTGGAAAAAAGGGCTTCTATTTATCCGGATGTTTGACATCCAGAGAAGGAATATTATTGTTTCTCTAGTCAAATACTGGGGCTGCAGTGCAAAATATTTTCAATCTGCCAGACTGAAGTCCGGTGTCTTTGTGAGCCTCTGCCAATATATGCAGACCCAGGGCTTAGGGTCACCGCCTGTTTCTCCCAGGCAGCCACACTCCTATTGGATACCCTGATGGATGCATGTCTGATCTTGGGCATAGAGGCAGCTGCTGCGACATTCTCCCATCCTATCGGTGGGTAGGGTTAGAGAGCACTCTCCCTGCCATTGTAGGCCTGGCAACCTGGGGGCTGTCAGCGCAGGGATGAAGTGGTGCCAAGGAAGGGCCGTGACCTGGAGGCTGGAACCTCCTTCTGGCCAGACAGCATCCTCCCAGGTGCAGGAGAGCTGCCTCGCCACCGAGCTGCACACAGGGCTCACCCCCCGCCCCCATCTCTCCTCTGCTCTCTACGTGGAAACACTGGTTGTGGGGTGGCTGCAGTTCTTCCATTACAAATGGGATACACAGTCACTAAAGCAAATTTGGGAAACTTTGGCAAGCAAAAGGACAAAACGAAAATCAATCAATTTCTTATCTTCCAGAGAAAATGATAACTATGTCCATTATATTTTTCATCATTGGAGCATTAGTTTTATGTATGATATATACATATATCTTTTAAAAAAGCAAAATGATATCATACACTATGTATACTATAACTTGGTTTGCTCACCTAATAATGCATCATATCTCTCCCTTTTATTAAATATTCCTCTGCAACTTTAATAGCCATACAGTATTTTATACAATGTTTAGATAATTCTCAATTAATGAATATTTATGCAGTTTTCCATATTTTACTACTCTAAACAACACTATGAACATCCAGGAGGCCAGCTCTTTGGGAGCACCTACAATCAGTTGTTAAGAATGATGATAATAGCTACCATATTTTAGTGTGCATTCTACTTTATCTGCAAAATGACATCTGGCTCACCCAGTGTGTGCAGCTGTACGTGTCAGAGGCCGCATCTGTACCCAGGTTTGTCTGGCTCCAAATCCCCATCTCCAAATGGCCAGTCCCCCTATTAGATTGATGCTTTAAAACGATGGGAAACTGGATAAGACCAGCAACATGCATGAGCATAAGCCCACTGATGCACTTCATTAGCTGTGGAATGAGTTCCCTGGTTAGAAGCAATCCTGTGTGAAATACCATGACAGTAAATAAGATATTCTGGAAGTCTGTGGATGGTGATGTGGGTGGAAGCGCTGTGGGCAGGGAAGACAAACCCATATCCAGAATACCCCCCTACTGCAGGGAAAAACAGTGCTTCCGAAGTGAAAGTGGTCCAGTGAAAGGGACCTGCCACCAGGTGTTTGTCCGGTCTTTCCGGAGAGTGGGGTCCCATCAGGGGCTGTGTGTCGGTAGGTCAGCTGGGGATTTAGCAGTGACTCTGGCCAAACCAGCTTTGGTGAGGGGAAGCCCAGGCTGCTGGGCACGTGCAGCAGGATCTCCCTCCACGCTCTCACGACGCTTCCCTCATGAGCCAATTGGCATTCGCAAAGTGGATCATCCTATCGGCCTGATTATGAAGATCATGCTATGCTGAGACGGCTCTTTGATGAGCGTTCACTTAGGACACAAATACCTTCACCGCTGAGTCCATTTGGAGAGTCTATCCAGATATCTTTCTTCAGACCTCCTCATCATCCAGTTTCCAACTGTATTCCTTCCAAGCCCCTGACCGAACCTTTAGCCATGACCATGAATGCACATGGATCCAAACTTCTAGCCATATTTCCTTCCAGGCAAAATAAACACGCAGGTGCTCAGAGTTCTGTCCGCTGGAAGGATCTCCCTTCACCACCGTCCTTCAGGGGCATCCCTGAGTGGAGCGCTGGTGCTAGGGTCCACCCCTTCCCCATGGATCCCTCTCCATGTACCCGTGGGATTCCTGAGAAGCCCCCAGTGGCCATCATAAGGCTGCAGAACTGTGGGCAGAATGTACCCAGACCTTCAGCTCTGTACAAGTTAACAGCCACCCAATGACCCAGACATCGGCTGCTTTCTCGGCTTTATCTTAGCTGTCCTGAGGCAGAGACCATGTCTACTGACCGCCTTTTCGTAAGGGAGGACATTCGTTCTACCACAGGATGCTCCACAAGACTGGCAGAGACAGATGTGCCTCCTGGTCCTGGCAGTGTCCAGTGCACAAGCCCCAGAACACTCAGCGCAAAGCCTGGTCCCTCCGCACAGAGTCCGCACATCAGCCAAGTCACACAAGACTCCACTCACCTCACCACAGGCTGGAGGGTTGTTTGGTCAGGATGGCTTAGGAAGTTGTCAAGATATCTCAAATTGTCTCAGTTCTAAGCACAAATCCCACCCACCCACCCCTACCTGAATAGTTTTGAAATTGAGTTATACCTTATAGTCAATTTAACATTTATGGTAGGCCCCCCCTGCCCCCAACAAAAACAGTTATTCATCATATCACTCCTTCTTGACATTGAAGCATTAGGAAAAATGACAGCCAAAGCCACAGGAATGGGAGAAACTACCTAAGGAGAAGATACAGGGTAGAAAGAGAGCTAGGAAATAAAATAAAATACATTATCATATCAGATAACAATTACTGAATGCTTCCTGCATGGTTGGCACTGTTCCATGGATTTTGTTTTGTTAACCACTTTAATTCTTAGTATAGTCTATGAGCAAGGCCTTGCAGTCAGAAGCAGGACCCCATTTTACAGATGAGGAAACCGAGGGGTGTTGCCCAGAGCCTACAGCTAGTCGCTGGTACAGGTGAAACTTCATCTCAGGTGGTTCTGGTTCGAGAGTCCATCCTCTTAACTTCCACGCTGTGCCCGTCTCAGGAGCAAGCACTTCATCAGGAGCTTTCCAGGTTGAATTTAAAAGGCACCCCAGATTTTTTTCTCAGAGTTCTTCATTGCAAGCAACAGGAGCAGGTCTCTTGAAGAAGAGAAGGGGCTCATTCAGGGACCACCGACCCAGGCCTTGAGCAGCAGCAGTGGCTAAGCCCATGAAAAGAAATGCTGACCATGTGTCACCCTCTGATCAATCTCAGCTCCATGAGAAGGACATTTACATGTCCTGGTGTGACACACCACTCCCAATGTATTCTTGCCGAAAGAATGAGCCCGAATCTTAGGTAACTACCAGTTTCCAGGAAAAGCAGAGGCCAGAGGACATGTTGAACAAAACTACAAGACACAATCAGCCAAGACCAGAAGGTAGAAAACATTCTACGAAAAATAACTAATTCTTCAGGAAGTAAGAGGCACAAGACCAAAACAGGAGGGAAAACTTTTATAGATGGAAAGACATTTAAGAGCATGTCGGCCAAATGCAGTGGGTGGGTATTGCTGGGACCCTGATTACAATAAACCAACCACAGGAATGCTTTTTTCAGACAACTGGGGGAATTGAGTATGGCCTGGATAGTGAATGATATTAAAGAATCTCTGCCGGTGGTTATTGGTGGCAAAGTGGTAACATAGCTCTATGTGTGATTTTTAAGCCTGTGTTTGTTAGAGATACATACTAAAGTATTTATGAGTGAAATCAGAGGGTGTCTGGAACATGATTTAAAGTAAATTATGTAGAGCCTCCACCCTGAAGGAGGGCGGGCACAACTCCCGACTCTTCAAGTGCGGCCTGTGCGCGTGGCTTCCTTCGGAAGAGTACCTCACGGAGGAGGGGACAGTGACTCAACAGCGGAGACAACGAACGAACACTGCTGCAGCCAGGCAGCGGGGCCAACAGCAACAACAAATTCTGTTGACGATACATGCCCCTAACACCGTGTGATGAAGGGGGCGCTTTACCTCCGTGTTCTTCCTCCTGGAAACCCGTGACCCTGGCCTAATCTTGGGAAAAGCAGCAGCCAAGTTCCACCCGAGGGGCATCGTGCAACATGCCGACCAGCACCCCTCAAAACTGTCAAGGTCAGCAAGTGAAGGAAAGTCTCTGGAAGAAAAACCGTTTCTCTATTCACACCACTTCTGACACCAACCATGGGGGTTTTCCATGCCAAGAAATTCTCCCAAAATGCGGACACCAACCGGATATTCTACAAGTTAATTCAATTCTAATGCTTCGATTTAATTCAGTGCTTGACTTAATGCAGCCTCCCAGGTTAAGGGCTCAGTCCCACAAGACTACCCCCCATGGCAGATGCCAATTGCAAGTAGTAGGTCTCCAGGTTACCCACACTTCTGTCTGACTCGGCTACAAATCGAAATTTCCCACAATCCTTCCCTCAGGTTTGGTAATTTGCTGTAACCGCTCACAGGACTCAGGGAAACACACTGACTGCTGGTGTTAAAAGGGTATTGCAAGGGGCACATAGGAAAAGACCCAGGAGGACCCCAAGCAGAATAGCCCTGTCCCTCCCATGTGGCCATCCCAGCACGTGGATGTGTTTACTGCTTGGAAGCTCTCAGAACCCCTGTAGTTTAGGGAATTCCATGGCAGCTTCATCATGGAGGCATGATTGATTATTCAGTCTCTCTCCAGCCCCTCCCCTCTCCCCAGAGGATGGGAGTGGAGCAGGGCTGAAAGTTCCTATGTCCAATCATGCCTTAGTCTTTCTGGCAACCAGCCCTCGTCCCGAAACTATCTTGTGGGTGTGTGTGAGGGCAGTGTGCAGGGGTCCACCAGTCATCTTATTAACATACTCAGAACTCTCTTATCACTCAAGAGATTCCAAGGGTCTTAAAACTCTTGAGTCAGGAATCAGGACTAAGACTGAATTTATAATCAAGATGTTCCTCTCACCTCCATCAGGCAGGAAGTTACAGGGGGTTTAAGAGCTCATACCAGGAACAATCCCAAATACGTATTTCTTATTACATCACATCATCACAGTACTTTACTTCTGTGATCTGCCTCTCTCCCTCACTACAACCCACCAATCTAATCATGAGAAAACCAGTAGGCAAATGCTCACAGTGGGGCATCCTGCAATAAAACTGGTCAGAACTCCTCAAAACTGTCACCGTCATCAAAAACAAGGACAGCCTGTGAACCTACCGGGGGCTAAGAAAACATGACGACTAAGTGTAGTCCGTCGTGTGGGTAGAACTCGGGAGCAGGGAAAGAGCACTAGGGAAAAGCTAAGAAAGTCTGAATGCATACGGACTTTAAGTGATAAGGTGTTGATATCGGTCCGTTACTTGTAATGAATGTACCATACTGACGTAAGATGGGATAACAGGGAGAACTGGGTGTGCAATGGGGTATATGAGAACTTTTGGAACTAGGTGCTCAAATTCTCTGTAAATCTAAAACTGTTCTGAAACAAAGTCTTAAAGTTTTTTTGAGAAAAAATTGTTCATGGGGCTCTATAAGAGGGAAGAGGAACAAAGATGGCAGCACGTTGATGAGTTTTGAAGCTTGGTGATGGATACATGGGGATTCTTTGTACTACTTTTTCTGCTTGGGTATATGTGTGAAGGTTTCTAAAATAAAAGCTTTCTTCGTTAAGGACACTGAGGGCCTCCCATGCCCTCCAGGCGGGCTGGGGTGTCCACCCAGAGGCAGCAGGAAACGCCACTCACATGAAGTTCCAGAACCCCCCGCCTCCCACCGATGCCGGCTCAGGGGCCTGCACCCCCAGCACCGTCAGCACTGCCTCTGCACGTTCGATCTCACGGCAACGCCATCCCCTCCCCTCACCGTGGCCTCAGGGAACACCCTCATCCCCTCTTTGCTCATGCCGCCACCTTAAGCCTGAACTGAGAAAGCAACATCCAATCGGCCAAACCTCGGCCCCATGCTTCAGGGGAGGCTGGGATGGGGGTTACTAGCCTTTCCAGCTTCTGAGGTGGGAGGTGGGCTTGGCCCTCAGCCGAGAGTCACGACAGAGGAGTTTCCCAAACACAGGGAGGGCGTCCGCTGCTGGGGCCTACATGTCCCTCACACACTGGGCTGTGACAGCCCAGGTGCTTCACGATTCGGTCCACTGTCATGTCCTCCAAGCCGAACACGGCGCCTGGCTCCTGGGAGACACCCAGCAATGAGTGAATGAGGAGGTCCGGCCATGGAAACGGTCGTGTCTCTCAGGGAGATGGAAAAACCCTGGAGGTGTGAAGCTGGGTTCTGACCTCGACTCTGCATGCCACAGTTGTGTGTCTTCTGGGGAGTCCCACCCCCTCTCTGAGCCTCCCTCCTTTCTCTCCGCATGAAGGAGGTGAACCAAGGCATCTCGTAGCTCATCCATTCCTCAGCCTAAGTCAAGGTCACCGTCTGGACAGAGTCCAATCCATCAGGTCCTCTGTAGCTCACAGCTGATCTGATGACTCCCGTGCAGACCCCGCCTCTCGCCGCAGACTGGGGACAGGTGTCTGCCGCAGACTGGTGATGGCCCTTCAGAAGGGTCTTGAGGGCCCTGAGGACTATCCCCAACTCAGTTTCCTCATCTGTACGATGGGGGTGGGTGGTGACCAATCCCCATGGACTCCCCTGCTCTGGGATTCTCTGACATTACCAAGCCCGTCTGTGGAGGCCTCGCTCACAGATGTCCTGGCTCAAGGGCATCTCCTAGAGAAAGAGCCTGGGAAAAATGGCCAGATCGTGGGTGCTATTTGCTCAGAACCTAGGACGTGTCCAAGGCTGTCCCAGGAAGGGGCTCTGTGGGTGCACATGAAAGCTAGTATGGGTGACACAGACTGTCTCTGCAGAGGGAGGGAGCCTCTGAGAGGAGCGAACCTGGAACATAAATCAAATGAGGTGTAAAATTGTCCCAAGCCACGCTTCGTAAAGCTGCTGCAACATGTCATTAATGGCAGCCCCAGAGCTGGGGACACACAGGCAGGCACCTGGTGGACCGGTGGGGCAGCAGTTAGTCCCGAGTGATGATGGGGGGCTCACAGCAGACCTGAGGAAGACCTTGACTCACCCTGACCCTCATTATCCCTCTAGCAGAACCTGAGGAAGGAAGCTGAGGGGCAGGCACCTAAGGCCTGCTTGTCCTTCCCAGCACCTCCTCCTCCTCCGAGAATCTCACCTTGGACACCTTAGCCTCAGAAGGGCACCTGAGATTGGCCCCCACCCACAGCCCAATCTAGAGAGGGGTGTGATTCAGAGAAAGGTAGTCAGCAAGCCATGTGCTGCCAAAGAAATGCGCAGGGCCCAAGGTGCCCAGCCAGGCCAAGGTCAGCCACCTGCTCACCCTCCCCTGTGGTCATCAGGCCTCTCAGCCAGCAGCACAGAAGGCAGCCTGCCTGGGGTGATTAGGGACCTATCGGTGGCCCTCAGACCTAGATGTTCAGGGTGCTGGGGCGCCTGGAGAGGAGTCAGGCTGGTGCCCCAGGTGTGGGCAGGGAGGCGGAAGAGCCCTAAAGACAGACCTCACTTACTGGCAGGGAGATTGGGCGGCTTCCTTGTCCTGGTCGCATGGCCTAGAGCGAGTCCCTCCCACTCAGACCTCCAGGGAAAACGAGGGCCTGGCCTCTGTGCATTCTCACGGCTCTTCCCTAGAACTTCTGATCCTGTGGGTTTCTGCTTTGGACTTCTATCCAGAGCCCCGGGGCCTGTAGATCTGCTTCTTCGGGGAACACTGGGTGGCCTGGCCCCTCTCTACTCCCAGCTCCCTACCCACAGAGGTTGGCCTGGACTCTGTGGGTTGTATCTGGTCCAGGACAGCGACAATCTGCTCTCTGTGCTCTGCCATCTCTCCCTTCCCCATCACACTGGTCATCTCCAATACAAAGCACAGGTGGCCCTTGCTCTTTTAAAAGTGGGAGTGTCAGTGAACACTCCCACCACCCCCACCAGCCATTCCTCCTGAGCCTAGGGAGGAGCAGTGGGGACCCCTGGAGAGGCAGCGCTGGGAGAGGACGGGAGGCAGGAAGGAAGCAGGATGGGGGAGGCGGGTAATGGGGTGGGGGCCTGCAGGGGCTCCGCATTCCTCAGGGACTCTCCTTCAAGAAATGTAACGCTCGAGCAAGAACTTGTAAAATCAAAGATGCGCTTCCATATGCAATAATTTCCCCGGAACAAGCGATGAAAGCCTCCCTCCCATTAATCATTGGGGGAGAGGCTAATTGGTTTGCAGGCCTGTGGTTTGTGCAGTACTCTGGAGGGCTATGTGTGATGTGACTGTGGATGTGACATCACACACCCTCCAGCGTGGCACTCGGGGCCTCCCCGCACAGGGCCCGGCCTGGCCCGCACCACCCCACCTGCCCACTCCGTGTCCCCAGATCTCACCCCCACTTGTAATATGTTCTTGTAAAACCAGAGCCAGGAGTTGTGACCATGCTAGACAGGTTTTGAGTGGTTCAAACAAGTCACAACAGGCTCAAACCACTTCTCACCAGTCCAAGCCAGTTCTAGCTAATTTTGGTTCTGACCAGATCAAGAAGGAAACTGGTTCTAACAGGATCTGAGGCAATCACACCAATTTAGACCTTTTAAAATAGACTCTGGCTAAGTCTCAGCGGATCGGCCAGCACCGCCCAGACCAAAGCAAAGCCGACTGGTGTCAGCGAGTCCAGGCTGCTCTAACCACCTGCAGCTGCTGCTCTGGAGCTGCTCTCGTTGAAACGGACCTCTTCCTGGGCCTGGTCCGGAAAGGTGCGAACCAGCTGGCTGTCCTTGAAGAAAAGCAGGGTAGGTTCTAAGGCAATCTGCAGAGGGAGGCTGTTGCTTCATTAACAACACGCTGCCAGGGTACCGAGTGCCGCTGCGCCGTTGGCTTGCCCGACCTCCACAGGAGGCATCCGAGACGGGCCGTCTCCTGTGCCCGCTGGGTCTCTACCAGGGCGAGAGGTGGGCTCTGAACCCCAACCTCCTCCTTGCCCGCTTTGTGGCTTTGGTTTCCCTTCTCCTCTGTGCAGTGGGGACAATGACAGTGTCTGCTTCAGTGTCCTGGCAAAAAGAATGGAGAGGGAACCTACAGCCAGGCACTGGGGGCCCTGCTGGAGCCACAGTGAGTGCATGGTCAGTGTCAGCTCTTCTCGTTGCCGAGAGCGCTGTTGTCACTGCACAATGACTGCTGTCCTCGGGCAAACCGAGTCCACCAGGCCTGGTCCTGGCTTCCAGCACCACTTGAACCTTAACCTCTCCGGGAGGGTCCCCAGGGAGTTAGAGAGCTGGGCCCCACCGTGCCCTGCGTGCCCACCTGCCAGGTGAGCCCCACGCTGTCCCTGGATGGGTTTTTTGATACCGCCCCCCCCCAGAGTCGCCACTTCTAAATTGCTGACAACTGTCACCGGTTTGCTGTTTGCTGAGAGCTTCCCAGAGTTGAGGAGCCTCCCCTGGGACAGAGGAGCGGACCGAGCCTGGGAGCTACACCTGGTGGGATGCGAAGAACTGAAGACCCCGTGCAGGCTCTGCCTGGGCTGAGGGGAGAGCCCTGGGCTAAAGACTGGGTCCTAGGGTGTCCCTGCCCTCCTTCGGGCCCCTGTACAGGGAGGAAGGACTGGCTGAGGGCGTCGAGCCCCCAGGGGTCTGGGGAGCTAGGTCTTTGGGAGCTCTGACTGGGGTGGGGACTGCAGGGGGTGGGGGGACATGGTGTGGAAAGCACCTCACACCAGAAAGGATCCAGCTCCTGAGGTTGGGCCTGAAACTCCACTCTCTCTGCCTCCACCCCTGCTCCGTTCCTCTCTCAAACACAAACAAACACAGAACACACCACTCAACACCCGCACACCAGCAAGTCACACCCAGCGCTGCTCGCTGCGAGTTCCTGTGCTCCACGCACTTCCCCGCGCTGTCGGTTCCTGTCACAACGACCCTGTGGAAGGGGTGCGCGGGCACCCCCCACCCCAGCTCAGGGCAGGGAGGGCAGATCCAGACTGTGTCTAATCCCTCCCCCTGACCTTGCCCTTAGCCCTCCTCTGCCCTGTTTTTCACCCCACCCCCGACCAGGACCCCAGCCTGGGGCCGCAGGGGCCTGAGACATGGCGAAAGAATGACACATGGCAGCCCGTCACCTGCCTTGGTAGTCTGCTTAAGATGGTGGCCGGACAGGGCCCAGAAACTGGCCAAACCCTGGTTGAGAGGGGAGCTCCAAGACCCCCCGGCAGCACCCCTTGGCCACCCGACCCCCACTTGCACACGACCTCTGCCGAGGAGCTCACCACCTCGCTGGGGTCCCACGGCCTCTCAGGAAAAGGGGCCGGGAGGGTTATTAGGTGCCCCCCCCACCCCGCACACACAGAGGGGTGGGGGCTCCTGTCGTTTAATTCTTACAACAGCCCGTGAGGGAAGCGCTGCTGTGAGCTCCACTTTTTTTAGATAAAATAATTTAATTGCAGCAAAAATACAATAAAGTGAATTTTACTATTTTAACCATTTTTCAGCATACAGTTGAGAAATGCCAAGTGCATTCACATCATCGTGCACGCCCCGCCCCACCTCCCCTAGGGTTCTTTTCATTTTCCAGAACTGAAACCCACCCTGGCTGGTGTGGCGCAGTGGACTGAGCATCTGCCTGCGAACCGAAGGGTTGCTGGTTCAATTCCTGGTTGGGGCACATGCCTGGGGCGTGTGGGGGCCAACCAGTTGATGTTTCTCTCCCTCTCTTTCCCCTCTCTCTAAAATAATAAAATCTTTAAAAACCACGCAACAGCATTTCCACATCCCTCCCTCCCCAGCCCCTGGCAACCACCCTTCTGCGCACTTGTCTCTATGAATTTGACTGCTCCAGGTTCCGCACATAAATGGAATCATCCAACATCTGTCTTTGTGTGGTTACTGCCTCTGTCTGAAGGCAAAGAAATCGAGGCTCAGAGAGACTGAGCACTTACCTGCCATCACCACCTAGTAAGCGACACGGGCAGGGTTTGAGGCCGGGGCTTTTCCACCCCGACGCACATAGCCCCTTCCTGACACAGCCGGCGGCCTCACGAGCCGTCCCCGCTGCAAGTGAAGGAGCCCGAGCCCGCGGGGTCACAGGTGTGAGTCGGTTGTGGCGAAGCCCACACACCTGGCTCCAGGCCTAGCGATACCTCCAGGAGGGATCGGTTTTGATTGCCCCGCCCCTGAATTCAGCCTGAAGGTGCTCAGCCAGTTGAGCAGGAGGGCGCTACAAATCTTTCTCAGCTGCTTGTTCCCTGAGGCCCAACTTGCTTTTCCAGACCCTCTTCCTCAGGAGGAGGCGTGGGGGGTTGGACAGCCTCTCAGAAGAGGACATGATGTGACCTGTTCTTCTGAGTCTCCACTTAATGACTGACACTCACTGTTCATGCTGAGGGACATGTGTCCACCTGTCAGTACATCTAAGCCTCGGGGAGACAAGGAGGCTCAGAAACAGGTCATCACCTCAAAGACCTCCCTGAACTAGGAAGAGTCGTGTTGCCTGAACACAAGTGACTGCAGAGGAGGTGGGGACGCTCGTTCACAAGTGAAGGGCTAAGGGAGTCTGTAGGCAGAGATTGTTTCCAAGTGGGGCAGTCAAGGAGGACTTCTAGGAAGAGGTAGCCCTGAGCTGGCAGAATGTAGAAGAATTGGGTGAAGAGAGTAGGAGCCCCGCCCAGATGGAAACAGCCTGACCAGAGGCACAGAGGGCTGAGAGTGTCCATCCGTCCTGGCCCCACAATTAGGGCAGCACCAGGGCCTCGCTGTGTCTCAGGCAGTGCTCAGTAGGTGCACATGGATACCGAGAGTTTCTGGAGACAAGGAAGAAGAGAAGGGCAGCCTTGTCCCCTGACTGGCCTCAGCCCTCCCTGTCCACCTCCCCACGCCCACCAGGACACAAACTTTACAAAGGCAGACTCCTTCAGAACTGCACCCCTCCCAAGGGAGAAAGAAAAACTGAGGGTGGCCCCAGGTGGCCCCCCCAGCACCTAGCACATAGTAGGTCTCAGAAAATGCTTTCATCATAACGTCTATTTGGAAGGAAGGGGGATGGACCAGGTAAGGCTCCTATTTGTTATACAGAGTTCTGGCTGTGAGTCACCTGGAATTTCCTGAGTAAGCCAGGTTGAGGGAGGGGCAGAGATAGGCATGAGGAAAGAGGAAAACAAAATAAAACATACAGGAGGCAGAGAGCACCCCCTGTTGTGGGGCGTCTGTGAAGTCTTCCAGGCGATGGTGGCATTTGCTAGGGTGGCTTTTGAGGACGGGAAGATTTTGAGAGGTCAGAATGCCGAGTGACGGTGAGGGCAGGCACCCCAGGCAGAGGGACCTGCATGGGTGAAGGCCCCATGGTGGGGCAGTGTGGGCCGCACACAGGGCCAAACAGACGTCTGCCTTGGCTAAGTCGAAGGGGAAGGAGGAGGGCTCGGGGGATGGAGTTGGGATAAGCGTGAGTGTGGGCCTCTTGGGAGGGCTGTGGAAAGCCAGTGGAAGTTCCGGAGCTGAGAATTTTAGGAAGAGCATGCTAGCAAGTTTCCACAATGCCCTGGAGCCTTGCAGAGGAGACAACCGTGAGGCCCATGCAGGGGCCATGCGAGACCAAGTGACGGTGGTGTGGAAGGAGGGAGAGAAGGGTGACACAGGACTCGGTCAGCAGGCCATTCCACAGAAACGCTAGTCCGTCTTCCTGCTCTTCAGATGGGAAGACCGACAAGAACTGGTACCTGAGCTCCACCCACCACGCCAGGGATGGCGGTCCACAACAGACCACCAGTGGCTGCCAGAGGACCTGTGCGAAGAGACACTTGAAAGAGATTCTGATTCATCAGCGACGTCTGCCCCGGGAGAGGGAATCGAGAAGGGCGCCCCGCACAGCCTGTCTGCCCTCAGCCACTGAAGCCTCGGTCTGTGCTCCACCCCCACGCCCCCTTACAAAATAGCTGTAGGGGTCACTGAGGTCACACGGATGAACCCTTTTGAAGACCATCAAGACTGTCTTAGTGAGGGGGTTGTTCCCGCAGGCGTGCAGGCCTCTTAGTCACCCGGTCCCAGTGCCAGAGAAAACACACAGCCCCCCAGTGTCCTCGACAGCTCTCACCCACCCAATGTCCCCCTCACATTGGCTCGCTTGCTGACTGACACAGGCTTAGTCACAGGTAGCGGCACGGGGGCAGAGTGAGGGAGCATATGGAGAGTGACACAGTTGGCAACCACAGACCAAGGGCCCCGTGAGTCACACCGCTCCTTGGCACATGGAATTGAGGTCAAGGTCCCTTTCAAGGTCAGCAAGGGCCTGACCCTGTTGGAGATGGCAGCCAATCTAACTGTTTTTGCCGCATCTTGTCAGATTTCAGCCTCAGCTCATCGTGGGCTTTTCTCTGTCCCAGAATCCTGCATTGAGGTCACCTCACCTGCGTATTCCCTCCAGAACAATGGACCCCGAGGGCTGGAGAAGTGCCCTCCTGGAGGGTGGCATCCCGAGGGATTTCTTCTCATGGAGGTTTTGTAGAGAAGCGACTTGGTGGCGCAGACACAAGATTCAGACCCACAGCTCCTAACCTCTCTGTGCCTCAGCCTCCTTCTCTATAAAACAGGGGTTAAATCATCTGCCGAGCTCCCTGGGAAGGGTGAGATTTAACTCTGATACAGACTTTGCTCTTAAGGAACCACCAGGTTTGGAAAGGGCTCTCATACCCACTTTCATACGCGAGCCTCGTGGGCTTCCTGTGGGGCAGGCAAGTGCTGCACCATCACCGACTACAGACGAGGACGCCGAGGCCCCGACTCACGTGCCTCCAGGCTCTTGTGCTCTGCTCACAGCAGTGCCAGGAGGGCAGGCTTCAGGGCGCAATGGAAAAGGCATTGCAGAGACAACCCGACCATGTAGGAGGGAAGTACAATCAAAGGAGAGCACCTGGACCACACCCCTTGGGTCAGGGGTGCGGGGACTCCCCTGCCTGAGAGCTTCAGGTCAGGTGTTGAGAGATTGGCCATCCCCGAGAGGGGACAGCCACACACCCAGGCCTCTGCAGCCACTGTCCTCCTGCTATGGGGGGGGCCTTTCCCAGCCTCTCCTGCCCAGCGGTCCCCACAGTCTTCCCTGTCTTCACGTGCCTTCTCTTGCCCACACTCGGCCCACCTCTGTGCTCTTGCCGTGCTGATCCTCCTGCCAGAAACGCGCTCCCTCTGCCCACCTGTCAACTCAGTGAGAATCTCCCTTCCCCCCAGAGGGACTAAGGTGGTGGATTTAGGGCTGGAAGCATCTCAGGGTTCCCTTCCCCACCCCACCCCAAGCACACCACCACTCCCGCTCCACATGCTTCCCTGTTGTTGATATGCCATTTTCACATCTGGTCCCCAGTGATGCTCGGGCACCCAGCACCTGCCACAGGGCTGGGCATGCAGGAGCCAGTGAGGAAGCTTCATCCAATTGAGCTGAATAAGGAAATTGCCCTGCTCCTGGGCCTCCGTTTCCACCCTGTGGAGCAGCTGGAGGGCCCACTCCAGACCCAGCATCAAAGTGATCACATGGAGACTCAGGCTTTTCACACTGACAACTGAGTGTGAATTCGAGGTGATTATCCCTCATCACCCCACTTAACTATCACCTCTGGATCTCCCCCCAACCCCAGCCAGCACCAACATCCCCAGAGGCCACCGCTCCTTACGTGGGTGGTGGGTTTGTGTCCCTATGCCTGGACTATAAGCTGCTGGGGGCAGAGACCCGGGCTCTATGGCCTCTCAGCTCCGGGAGCTCCTGCGGGAAGGGGAGCCTTCCCTAAGCCACTCCTGGCCAAGTGCCCGAAGCTGCACTGTCCTGGGCTTCCCTGGCTCAGGCATTTTAACCAGGGCCTGGACCTTGACAGTATGTGCAGACGTGTGTAGGGGTGAGTGGGCATGCGGGTTTGACCCCCAGAAGGAAGGTCTACGGCTCTCCCCAGAGTCTCCAGGGGCCTAAGCCCCAGAGTCCCGGAACTAACACTCAGGCTGCCTGCTACCTGCCTCATTGCTCAGGATGGTCCCTTGTCTGTGACCTCAAGTGGACTGCAGCCCCCTATCTCAGTTATCATGAGCACTGGTCCCCCTGACACACAGCAGAGCCTAGCACAGGGTTAGGAGCAGATAAATGTACATTTGCTCACCCTTAAGGGTGGCCGTGCCTACCCTTCAGTGACCCTGACTCATGTCTGAACGAGGGGCACACTGCCTGAGTCACACACGCTCTCTCGGTCCCCTTACCCACCAAAGGACACACACTGACTGAGCGTCCTCACACCTCGTGGGCCATTGGCCAGGCAAACTAGCTGATCCTGCGGTGACAAAGAACCTCACTTTTCAGGGCCTCTGCCGGGTCTGTCTCCCTCCTGTGACCTTGCGGACTGGCTAGGTCTTCTGTTCCACGACATCCTTGTTCTTGTTCTGAGACTCAGACAAACAGAGCAGCCACCGCCTGAAGCACCCACTGCTGACCCCTGCGGCAGCAGGCAGGGGCTTGGGGGGTCTTGCATCGGTGTTTACATGATCAGGCTCAGAAATTATACACGTTATTTCTGCTCATAAGTCATCAGCCAGCACCAGACACACGGGCCCACTGAACATCCCCATCTTACATTTGCGGGCATGGCAGTTGGAGGCCTATCCAAGCACATGCAAGGGAGTGGCCTGGCTCAGGGCTGATGTAGTCGTGACCACTGCAGAGCTGAGCCCCTTCTTTGGCACTGTCTGCCCTTGAGAGGGGCTGCCTGGGGTCCAGGAGCAGCCTCAAGCTGGTTGGAAAACGTCCAGCGGACAGGGTGAGGTCAGCAGCCCTTGGGGCTGAAGTCCTAGTATGTGGAGTGTTGAATAATGATGGACAGCACAGTGTCACGGACCACTCTTGGCCGGATCCTCTGGGGAAAGGACATGTCTGTCCATCAAAAGTGTATGAGCTTCTCCCAGACGTCCTGCTGGAGTCTCACAGCCCGGCTGGGGAGCCGGGACAGAAAGAGATGAGAACCAGAAGTCAGCCTGTTGCAGGGGCTGGACAAGTGGACTGAGCCAAGGTGGCACATTAGATACCTACGGCTACTTCTGCTGCCTCCTCAGGCCCTGCCACTAAAACCAGAAAGAATGACTTTTTTCAAAAAAGCATAATAACTGGGAAGACAGAAGAAACAATGGCAACAGAGTGTTGGAAGACAGAAACCCAAGGCCATGGACCACTAACACAGTAGGGGAGGGAGACCGGAGGCGGCCTGGCTTCTGCTGCAGGATCTTCACAAGGCTTGGGACCTGGAGGGGCAGCGAAGGGCCAGGCTAAAGTGAGGAGAACTGGTGGACCCAGCTTCTCTCTCTCCATCTCCAAACAGCTGGGTGTCCATCCCTCAGCCCCTCAAAATACTGGGGATTATTTTCTTGAGGGAGTAACAGAGTAAGGTCTCTTAACGGTTAGTGGACACCAGCAAAAGTGGAGGGTGGGAAACATATCACCCCCTGGAGAAGCGAGTGGGTGCGCAGTGCGGCCAAACACCCCAGCCCTGCCCTCGGCCCCAGCCCCGCCCACTGGGCCCTGCTGCCAGACTTCCCCTTCCAGGCAGAGCCTGGAAAAGTCTTTTCTGCAGATTCTGAGCTGGTCCAGAAGAGCGGCCCACAGATCCTGACATCATCAGTTCCCCAGCTAAGTGACTCAGGCGGCTCACCCACAGGAATTCGCACAGTGGACAAGCCCACCATGCTGTCAGAGCTTCAGTCAACCTGTTAGATCCACACCAGGACAGAGCGCCTGTGGCCAGGCATCCTGAACAGCTGCAGAGGGCCTCCAACAGGAGAGATCTCTCTCTCCCCGCCCCCCCACCCCCAAACCAGCCAGCAAGCAATTTAGAAGAATCAGACTCTGCAGGGAGAGAAAACTACAAAACACACAAGAAAAAGTTGTCATTAATACTCTCAGAAATATACTAAAAAAATGAGAGTATAAGCATGAAACAAAAACAGAATACTACTTTAAAGTCACTTAGCTATAAGAATAGCTCTTCCTCTTCATCATCCTCTCCTCCTCAACAGCTCAAAAGCCATTAGGTGGAGCTGTGTAACAGGTGTTCTCTTGGGGCTGGCGGCCTGGGCAAGCCCAGAGGAGGGGTGGCTGGCTGTGGGTGTGAGGAGGGCACCCATGCAGGGTGTGGCAGCTGCGCAGGGCAGTGAAGACCATGTGAGGTAAGGAGGGCACCCCTCAGGGGCAGCCTGGTGAGGGGGGGGCAGCATCCCTGCAGAGCAAGGTGGCTGCAGGAACCTAGAGAAGGGCGTCAAAGCCTGAGTGGGATGGGGGTACATCCTTGGTAGGGGGGTGATGGCAGAGGTGGGAGATGGTCACACAGAGGAGGTTTAATCAGACAAATAAATATATTGAAGATAATGGAAGGCTGATCCTCACTGTCAGAAAAGTGAGTAACAGATATGGAGAGGCAGAGGACTATTGGAATAGATGGAACTGTGACGGTGACTGGAATCGGAGGCTTCAAGTTCCACACATAAACAGATGGAGGTGAACACGTGTGCACCGGCACATACAGATCTTGGCTTCTAGACACCACTCTCCCCTTTGGGAACCAGGACTCTTGGGAGGAATGGCAGATTCCAGAGCAGAGGCAGAGAAAGTGCAAGACGAGCCTGAGACACCTTGTCGTGCCAGAAACCAAGGAAGTGCTCAAAGAGTGATGGGGACGTGTGAAAGGGACACAGGTACTACCCTGAAGGGGCGCCCACTAGGCGAATCTGGGACAATTTGACCACCCAGATATATGTGTTGGTAATAGATAATAACCCACCGAATAGAATAAAAACCCCTGAGATAGATAGGTAGATAGAGGAAGGGAGGGAGGGAGGGGGGAGGGAGGGGGGAGGGAGGGAAAAAAAAGAAAGAAAAGAAAAAAAAGGGAAAAAAACCCAAGTCCATGGTCATGTGGAAAAAGAAATGAATAAATTGGACAGAAGAGTTGCACAATGTCAAAGTGCCTCCCACAAAACACTCACCAATTAGAGAGAGCAGAAGCATCAGTTGTGGCGAAGACACCTGGCAGACACCACCCTATGGGGTGATCAAAGTGACGTCCTCAGGAGTAGGACATTGAAATCGTGCCCCCCCTGGCGGGACGCAGTGAGAAAACAGCATCACAGAATCGCCCTGTGGGACTCTTGCCAAAGATGCAGGGCCCAGATCTAGTCAGGAGAAAGGTCAGCTCCAAACTGAGGGGCACCCTCCAACCGTGTGCGTGGGTGGGGGTGTGGGTGGGGGTGGTCACAAAAGTCACAGAAATACCAAGGAACTTGTCTAGACGGAAGGAGACTACAGAGACTTGACAACTCAGTGCAAGCATGTTTCTGATTAGGATGCCTTGCAATAAAAAATAAAAAAAAAAAGAAAGGAAAAAATGGGGTATTGGCAAAACATGAATGGGGCTGAAGATTAGGTGGCAATAACGTCTCAACATTAATTTTCTGATTGTGATGGCTGTAGTATGGTTAAAGTATTTCCTTGTTTATAGAAAGAACACACTGAAGAATTTGGTGGACTTGGGAAATCATTTCAGCAATTTACTTTTAATGGTTCAGTGGAAAAACTACTTGAACCACACGTGCAAATTTTCTTTACGTTTAACATTGTTTCAAAATGAAAACAAACAAGTAACAAAAAGCGAAAGCCTTTTCTCGCCTCTCGAGGTTGTGAGGCCTGTCGTTGTTGGTGTGAGGGCGCCCTCTTGTGGCCTTTACAGCACAATGCCGTGCTCAGTGCGAGGGCGGGTCTGGGACTTCGATCATTCTTCCCCAGCTACAGAGAGCCCCTGCCTCTGGCTAGGGTTTCTTCCCACCTAGACCATAAAGATACTTGTGTCCTCTGCCTTTGAAGCTCCAGAAGAGTCTTTTTCTGGCCCTGATGCTGGGAACTGGCCTGAGGACGGGCCCCCTTGGAAGTTTCCGGGACAGGTTTGGAGAGCAGTGAACCAGCATGATCAAGGGCTGGGCCAGTGACAAGGGCTGCAGGGGGCAGAGGCCGGCTGCAAAGCCAGAGGCTCTCCTGACCACCCACCTGACCATGGCCCCTCACCTTCCTGCCTGCAGCCTCAGCTCCATCGTTCCTGCGCTGGACACCACGAAACTCGCCCAGACTCTCACAGGGTCCCAGTCCCCAGTGCATGAGTGACCACTAGCTGCAGGCTGCCTAGGAAAAGGCTGACTTACACTTGCTGCCTGGCTCAATGACCCCTCTTTCTCTCACAAGTATCCCACTTCAGATGACAATCATTTGGTTACCTACCAAGCGGATGATAAATTGTACGGCAACTTGCTACTGGGGGCTCACTTCTTAATGAATGTTTGAAAGCCCTCAGGACTCTGAGCCTTGGTGGTTTCCTCCCACCCCTCCCACTCTGGGTGTGACCCCTGTAGGGATAACGGGTGCCCACTCGTTTTAGCATCAGCCTCAGCAAACCACAGAGAGCAAGTCCCAACCCGAGCAGGGAGCTGAGCCCACCTCGGTGCTTTGCTAGCAGAGAATGGACCCCTTCAGAAATCTGGGAAAACCCACATATGTAAACGTGTGTATAAATACACATCTCTTCCCTAGTTCTAATCAGAGAGGGCCTGGGAACAGCAAAAGCCCAATAGATAGGTGGTCCCCAGGGGCCTGAGCAGTTAGGTCACAGAGGACTTGTTGACAACACTATTTACTATCATGTGTTTGCTATGCCAGAAAGTCAGGCCTCTCTCCCTCTCTCTAGGAAGGGGAGCCCCAGGGTTTGACTTCCAGGGAAAAAAGAAGTGAGTGGAGCAATGGGCTTCGTGGGTTTCAGGGGCTGTCACTAGGTTTGGTCCATCCTGGGGGTGGACCTGGCTTTTCCCAGAGGATGGGGAAGAGCCTGGGGGCTGGGGGATCTTGAGGGTCAGAGACGTGATAATCTGGCACCTGGAGGATGTTGGGAAAGGGGATGAAGGGGTGGGGGTTTTGAGGTGTGGTCCTGTGCCTGCTGCCCTATGTGGAAAGGTCCTTGATGGGCAGGTGGGAGGGAGGCCAAGGGCTGGGCAGGGGTCTTTGGTGTCTCTGGGTGCAGCCAGCCACCATGCAGCAGGGGACAGAGGAGAAAGCCAGGCCCACTCAGTCATCTGCAGAGGAAGGGGCAGCAGCAAAGTCAACAGCCACAGCCCAGCCTGTGGGCACCTGCCTGACCCCGAGCCCTGCACTTCATTGCCACCTTGCAAAGCTTGCCCGGACCCTGCAGGGAAGGGGAGTCTGGGTAAAGCAGTTCCGAGTCTTAGGAGGGAGTGGAGATGCCATGCTGACACCCCAACCCAGCAGTGACCCCACCACCACCACCAAGCTCATCCAGCAGCCAAAGCAGATGGCCCGGGGACTGGTGGTGGGAAACGCGGCCCACTACAGTGGCTTCCTCATAGGGCGCTCGGGCTCAAACATTCAGAAGGGAAAGAAGAGGCGGGGAGGTGGGGAACCGGTGGACTTGCTGGGGGACCCTGGACAAGTCCTTTGGCTTCCTGTCTTTTCTTGCCTGTTCCTGAAGGGGTCCCCATGTGGCCCGGAGGTTACAGAGCCCTCCTTTCCCCACAGTCCCTGCCTGCATGAGGGTGGGACTGGAGAGACAAAGCAAAGGGAGCCCCGCCAGAGCTGGCCCAGCCTGGGGGCAGGCTCCGTGGGCCTGGGCCGCTGCTTCCTCAAACCCGGCTCTGCTCTCAGGGCTTTGTGCTTCCCTTTCCGCCACCGCTCTCTCATGCCAATCCCTCCCCAAAGCCAAACACCCCCTTTCAACTTCCCCCATGGAGTTCACCAGTCGGAAAAAGTGCCTTTTCCACGGTGGCCTGAGAGAGACAGCCCTGAGTGGAGTAGAAATTGCTAGAAGCAAGAGATCAAGATCCAAAGCTAAGCCCAGCTCCTACTGCTGGTGGCTGTGACCCTTCAGGCACATTTCTTCCTAAGCTCTGAACCTGAGTTTCTGCCTGGGATGAACAAGTGATACCTGCCTCGTAGCCTGTGGGCAGAGTTGGCGCAAGATAGAGCACAGCCCGCAGCTCAGGCCTGGGCCCGTGGCAGACACACGACCAAGTACTCCATATTGCTCAAGAAGGGAAACTCACCGAGGGCTGAGTAAGAGAAGGCTTGCCAAGGAAGGCGAAGCTGAAACACCTCCCAGGGGAGAGTGGCGGTGGCTCTGGTGAGGGCCGTGGCAGGGGTACCGATGCAGACAGAGCTGTGACAAGATGCTCTGGGTGAAGGGGCAAGTTGGGGAGCATGCAGGGGACAGCGTGCAAGGGAAAGTAGGCTGTCAGCAGTGAGCATGCAACAAATGTCCAGTGAGAAGTGAGGCTCTGGGCTCTGGAGGGGGAGAGGCAGTGAAAGGCCTCAAAAGAGAAGCCGGGAAGACACAAGATGAATAATAGTGACCAATGAGTATTGCATGTTGTCACAAACACGTTCACAGATACAGCTCTTTTCCTCCCTCAATCTTCACAGCTCTGTGGGACAAGTCCCGTCACCTCCTCTCCATGTTCAAGGCCGTATGTTGCAAACCCCCCTCTTACAGAGGAGGGGACTGGGGCTCCAAGGGGAAGGGACTTGCCCAAGGCCCTACCCGGCAGTGCCAGACTCCGCTTGTTTGGAGCTTTGATTCGGAGAACCCAGCACAGCAAAGGCCAGGAGCTGCACTTAGCTCTGCACACTTGGATGACAAGGTGACAGAGCAGGCTGGAGCAGAGGCCTGCCCTGGGGACCCTGCAATCCCTGAGGAAGACTGAGAGGTGGGTTGGGAGGCAAGGCAGAGACCTGACAAAATGAAAATGCCAAAGCAAGCCTGCCTGACTTCCTTGGCTAAAGTGCTTAGGTATGTAGCCTTGGGGCGTGGAGGGAGGCGCTGGCCTGCAGGGGCTGGGGGTAGGAGCTGGTGGGCAGGACCTAGCTCAGAATGCTCTGCCAACAACGGGTGAACAGGGAGGTTCTGAGAAGGGAAGTCCCTTCCAGAGGGTCACAGAAGGAAGTGCTAGAACCATGTACTGAAACCAGGGTCTTCTGTCACAGTGCTGTGTTCTTTCTGAACATTAGAAATGCTGATTACCGACCAGGAACCAGGTGCTTTATCTGGGTTATCTTCAATCTACATGACCCTCCCTCATTGCAGAGTAGGAATCTCAGGCTCAGAGAGGTTAAATGTCATGCCTGAAGCCACACAGTATTCAACCCATAACCCATAGCATTCTTTGACTCCAAAGCCCATACTCTTTCCTCTATAGCCTTTGGCCCAAAGTGTGTTCCACGGGGTATCCACTGGTGTCCTGAAAAGGGCAGTGGGGCTGTTGGTGGACAAACACTGGGGAAACATTGGATTAAACAGCGAATTTGACATTGAGATTTCTCAGAGTTTTAATCTATTTTATGAATATCTAATAGTGGAAACTGATATGCCCAAACATACTTGATCCACCTTCCCTTCTGATTGCAAAACATTGTATTAGTTAGGTATGTGGTGAGCTGCAAGTAAAAGAATCACCTTCTCCAATGGTGACCAAAAGCCAGTTCAGAAATAGGCAGTTTGGGCTCAGACATGACACAAGGCTCCTCCTAGCTTCCTGCTCTCCCACCCTCAACATGTGGCTTCCATCCCGACAGTTGTAAAATGACTGCAGGCACCACATCTATATTCCAGGCAAGAAGGAGAAAGGCTAAGAGCAAGGATTAGTCTAAACCTTTATATGCTGGAAGCTACCCCCAAGAGACTTCTGCTTACATCTCACTGACTGGAAGTATGTCACATGACCACCCTAGCTAGCTGCAAGGGAGCCTGAGAGATTGAGTAATTTTAAGGGGAATGTTATGACCTGGATGGAATTAAGAGATTTATAGATAAGGAAGGGTGGAAATCATAAAACCCTCCTGGGATTGGTGTTCTATGAACCTGATTTGGAAAATGCTGCTCTACGATCCTGCCACCCGTCTTATTTTTCTGCCCGGTGCAAGCCAACTTATTCTCCAAGGCCTACATACGGCCCTTCCCCTGCCAAGGCCCTCAATTCCCCCACCTCCTACTCCCCACCCCTTGCTCCTTATCAGTGCGGGTGCTAGGGTGAGAAACAGGGATGTCAATCTCTCCTGTGGATACGTTACCTGTCAACAGCTGCAAGGCAAGGACACAGCCCACTCACATCTGCATCTCCCACAGGGCAAGCCCTGGCACAAATGTCAAATGGTTGCATGAATGGCATGCAGAAGCAGAAAGTGGTTCAGAATGCCTCGCTCGGTTAGTTGAAACAGGTACCAACTTGAACTAGCATAAACAGAAAAGCAGACTTTTTAATAAGGATCTGAGGGGCTTTGGGGAACACAGGGCTTGGATAGAGTCTAGGCTCAGAAAGGGACAGGGCAGAGTCTGGAAGGACACCGGGATCCCAGATGCCACACTTCAGCTCCCAGTAAAGTTGGCCCTAGATATAAGCTGACCCTCCTAGCCCAATTCCCAACTCAGGGGAAGGACTGTGAGTAGCCCAGGTTGGGCCAGATGTCACCCTGGTCCAATCAATTGTACCCCTTGGTGGCTAGGGGGAAGACAGGTGAGGCTCATGTAACACCATGGGTGGGAGGGACAGTTAAGGCAGATAACCCAAGTTGTGACCCTCTCAATTTAGGGTGTAGGAATACAATAGGGGTCAGCAAATTATGACCCACAGGCTAAATCTAACCCACCACCATTTTTACAAAAAGATTTTTTCTTGAACACAGCTATGCTCATTCATCCATGTGCTGTCCACGGCTGTTCTGTGCTACCACTGCAGAGCTGAATAGTTGTGATGAAGAACACATGACCTGTGAAACTATCTGTTCTTTTACAAAACAAGTTTGCCCACCCCCACATTGTAGGAAGGAATTGTGTCTGTCTGGGAGAGTGTGGGCACCTTGAGGGCAGGAATATGTCATTCAGATCGGAGGGAGGGAGGGAGGGAGGGAGGGAAGGAAGGAAGGAAGGAAGGAAGGAAGGACGGACAGGCAGGCAAAGGCAAAAGCTGGTGCTGTCTCTCGTTCTCAGACCACCGCTCTGGCTTTGAGCAGAGTGCAGGGGCGTTGGGGAAGGGGGCTTCTCCCTCCTTGTTCGCTCAGCCCCGCATCTGCTCTTAATTGAGGCGTAGTGGTACAAGCCTGATTGGGAATAGCAGGTGCTGGGACGTGGTGAACATTAGGGAATAGTCACTTGGCGGGCTCCAGAGCTGCCAAAAACGAAAGTGTGCCGATGGGCCAGATGTTCGCTCATTACCATCCGCTCTTCCCCAGAAACGTTTTAAAGGAACATTTGTTTGTTGAGGAAACACAGCTGTTCCCAGAGAAATGGGTTTCCCTCCTTTGGGCAGAGGAGCGAGGAGGGGGCTGTCGGGGGAAGGACACTGGGGACGCCTTGGGTAGGTGGTAACAAGACTCTCCATCCGGTGAAGGGCAAGGGTTCGTGAGGACAGCTCTTAAGAGACTGAAAGATCATAGCACGGCACTGTGACTTTGTCTACAATCAAGTGAAAGAGGTTGTTGACCTCACTCCTCAGAGAAGGAAGCAGAGGCCAGGAGAGGCCACACAGGTAATGCGTGGCCGACCCCAGCCCAGAGCCTGGCCTGTTCTCCACACCCATGGCTCTCGCGCAGGCCCACCTTTAGTCCCCTTTGGCGGCCTGGGACCTGTCCGTGCACCTCGGCCTTAGAACCTCCCTCTCCCAGCCCATTTGTGTCTCAGTCTCCGCAGCACATCAAGTTCCCGTCTCTCTGTCTCCTCCTTGTCCCCAGGCCTCTGTGTTTCCAGTGGACTTCGCCAGTCTCCTCGTCAGCATGGAAGCGGCCCTGCATGTTTGGTTCTTCCTGTCCACCTCTGTCCCTTTCATGCCCAAGCCACCTCGGTGACATCTGTAATTCCTCAGGGACTGCAGCCAGGTCTGTGTGGTTTTGTCTTCTTTGGGGTCACTTGGCTCCTTTCTCTAATTCTCTCTGTCTTTAGCATCTGTTACTGTATTTTTAATAGTGTTTATCAAGTTGAAATCAACGTGCTAGACTGGGATAAGCAATCAGAGAATACAACAGAAAATTTCAAAATGCATTGTACATACTATCTCATGAATTGTTTGTTGCTGTTCTCTACAGGACTGTATGTACTGGTTACCAATGTGAAATTTTTTTTAATAAATTAATTTTTTAGAGAGGGGAACGGAGGGAGAAAGAGAGGGAGAGAAACATCCATGTGTGGTTGTCTCTCGTGTGTCCCCCGCTGGGGACCTGGCCTGCAACCCAGGCATGTGCCCCAACTGGGATTCAAACCAGTGACCCTTTGATTTGCAGGCCAGCACTCAATCCACTGAGCCACACCAGCCAAGGTCCAACATGAAATGTTTTCACCATAAGATTTGGTTTTAAAAAAAACTTTGAAAACCAGTGAGTGGAGATGCTTTGGCTGCAACTTGCAGAAATCTCTGACCGCACAAACCCAATGAGAAGGAATTTATTATCACACTATGAGAGGTCCAGGGACAGGGCAGCTCCAGAGTTGCCTAGTTAGCTCCCAAACAACACCATCAAGGGATCAGGTACTTTCCTTTTTTCTTTTTCCCTCAGCCATCCTCAGCAAGCCAGCTCACTGTCCTCATGGTCACAAGGTGGCTACTGGGGCCCCTTCCACCTCTGACAGGTCCAGGAGAGGAGGAGGCACTTTTGGTCCCCTATATCCCTTTTTAGAAACTAGGAAACCTTTCCTCTCACATCTCATTGGCCAGGACAGGGTCACACGCCCACCCCTTAACCAATCACTAGCCAAGAAGACAAGGTTTACTGTGATTGGCTTACACTACACAGGAGGCAGTCTCTGTCCTGAGCCTGTGGCTGCACAGATGAGGGTGGACACCAGAGGCCTTGAGCCTTCTCCTGCCAGGAAGAAGAGATGTGGGACTGCCACTCACATCTGCCACAGCGTCTTACTGTCCCCTCTGTCTGGGTACCTGCCTCAGTTTCTCTCCTTGCCCCACTTTGAGTCATCTTGCAGTGAGGCCACGGTGAGTGTGGGGTATAGCTTGGGGTCTCTGTATTAGTCTCCTGTGGCTGCTGTACCAAATCACCACAAGCTTGGTGGCTTAAAATAACAGAAGTTGATTCTCTCACGTTTCTGGAGGCCAGAAGCCCAAAGTCAAGATGTCAGGTGGGCCACACTCCTTCTGGAGGCTCCAGGGGAGAATCCCCCCTTGCTGCTCCCTGGCTTGTGGCTGCATCACTCCTCTCTCTGTCTCCCCCTTCACATGGGCTCCTCTTCTGCCCACCTCTCCTGTGTGTGTCTCTCATAAGAAGACTTGCCATTGGATTTCGGGCCCACCTGGATAACGCAGGGCAACCCATCTTGAGATCCTTAATTAAATCTGCAAAGACCTTTTTTCTCAAGTAAAGTCACAGGTAAAATCACAGGTTCCTGGATGCAGACGTATCTTTTGCCACCACTATCCAGCCCACTATGGGACCTCTGCTCGCCCAGCCCAGGCTCTTGGAAGGGCAGGGCCCGGCGTCACAGCCTCTCTCCCATTGGCCACCTTGAGGCCTTGACCCCTGAGCTACAGTGTCCGCATCTGCCAAAGAGAAACCTGAATGGGTAACTGATGTGGAAAGACCAGGCAAATATCAGGGGGCAACATGTCTCCCTCGTGTTTCCTGTCCTTTAAGAGAAAAAGCAGGCTGACTTTCCCCACCCATTCTCCAGAAAACTGGGGCCTTTTTGAAAATTGGGCTGACAGAGTAGGGCCTGGTGAGCTGTTGGGAACCGCCCCCCCACCCAGGTTCCTTGTGAGAGTCACAGGGCACGGCCTTGCCCTCAGTCACTCCCGAGTCAAAGCATAAGGTCGCTAGAATGCTCCTCTGACCAGGCTGCACCTGCTGCCAGGCCAGCTGCAGGAAGGGAGCTCCGCTGGCCACACCCACAGCTGTAGTAAGGGTTGCTGCCCCTCCACTCCGCCGAACCCCTCACAGCTGCCCAAGGGCCCCCACACATCAGACTCTGGGAACAATCCTCCTGGTGCAGGTCAAGTGATGAAGTTCGTCCATCATTCATTCATTCATTCATTCACTCAACAAATATCAACTGAGCACCTATTATATGCTTGCCAGGCACTGTTCCAGGCAGGGGTTCATCAGTGACGAGACAGACATCCCTGCCCTAATGGAGCTGACACATAGCAGAGGGAGGCTGAGTGACTTGACCACTTGGAACTAAATGCCTAGACCAGGCCCAGCACTGGGTCCCCCACGGTGCTCACTAGTGGATGCATCAGGGGTCTTCTAGAAAGGCACGTGGGAGCAGTGGGACGAGGGCGACAGTGTCAGGTTCAGATTCATGAGCTTCCTGTAGTGAAACTGCAGCCATCAAAAAGACGAACACTGGGCAGTTCCACTTGTATGTGGCACTGAGTAGTCGGATTCATCAGCAGAGAGAGCAGGACGGGAGCCCAGGGCTGTGGTGAGGGGCGGCGGAAGTCTTGTTCGATGGGCACAGTTCCAGGGTCGTGAGATGAGGAGAGTCCTGGAGACAGCGCGCCACAGTGCCGGCATTCGGAGCCATGCTGGACCAGCCACTTAGAAATGATTGGGATGGTGCATTTCATGTCACGTGCAATTTACCACAATTTTGTGAAACTATAATAAATACAGCGCTTTCCTGAGTTCTGTGAGTCTTTCTAGTAAATTATCAACCTGAGAGTGTTGATAGGAACTCCTGTGTTTGTGGCCAGCTGGTCGGACTTGCAGCTAGTGTCTGGGGTGAGTCCTGTCGAGGACCGTGCCCTTACCTGTGAAGTTTGGCCCAGCTCCAGCAGATGGGGCCAGGGGAGACAGAAGGTGGGAGCTGGCCAGTGCGTCAAATGACTTTGGGCTCCCGTCCGGGCCTGAGTCCCTGTGGTTCCTCCATGAAGGCCCCAGCCCCAGAGTGCCTGCCCCACCGTCTGGTTCACTCACTCGCTGCAAGGCTCCCTCCCCGGTGTCCTTTTCTGCAAGGCTCCCTCCCCGGTGTCCTTTTCCGGGTCTGTATGTGTGTGTGCCTGTGTGTTCTCTCCCCACCACGACTGCTCCTCTAGGCCTGGAGCTACGCTTTCTGCTACTTTGTTGCTTCCACCAGGGAAGGGTTTCTTCGCAGATGAACTGAATAGCCTTTCCTCCTTCCCCTCCACAAGGCACTCATTGCTGAGGTTTCATCTTACGAGTTTGCTTCTTTGGGTTTGTGCTGGATTGTTCTTTCGTGGTACCTCCTGTTTATTGACCACAGGGAGACAGAGGAGAGTCGCTCAGCTACAGTACACTCCAGGCTCACCACCGCTACCCCTGGTCCTAAAGCCATTGCAAGGGATCAGACCCTCCCCCTCAAGGATGACCTCGCTGCCCTGGGGACCTGGACGGTTTAATTAGAACACCTTCAGTTGGAAACACTCATTCCTTTATGGGGAAAACAGGGACAGGCTTTTAAGGACGTGCCATAAGTTTTACAGTTATTGGATTTTTCAACTTGTTTACAAAAGCAATATTGTTAAATGGCCAGCAGCCAGGCCCAGTTGTTCTCTCCTCCTGTGCCTTTTGACGACGGGAAAGCGCATCATCTCCCCCAGCCAGCTCCCAGGAGGTGTGTGGAACTGCATTCCATTTTGCTATCTGTTTAATTATCCATTCAGCGCGGCTTACTGCTAAGGCTCTTTCTCGTTTGTTCACAGCCAGATCTGTTCTGGAATGCAGCGAAGAGCTCCTTCCCCTTCCCTCTACTTCCTGCAGCCGCGCCTGCCAGCAGCTTCACTGGAGAAAGTGCCAAGCCCCTAAGAAACTCTCCCTTCAGAACAACGGACCAAAGGGGAGGCGGTAACCTGGGTGACCTTGACACTTGACTTAGCACTTCTGTGTGATGGGCTCCTGGTTGTTCAGAGAAATAAAACTGCTTTAGAAGAGTGGTTTCCAAACCAGGCTGTGGCCACCAGAGCCCCTGGGAGAGGTTTTAAGATAAAGCTTGCCCTGCCTGGCTTTTCCAGACTCTGATTTAGAGAGTCTGGGTCCTAAAATCTGGATTTTAAAAAGCTCCCCAGGTGATTCTCATTACCTAGCAGCCAGAGTTAGAGTCCTTTGGATTTTTTAAAATTTAATCTTCATTGTATGTTTTTCCATTACCATTTAGTCCCCTTATACCCCCCTCCCCTCAGCCCTTTGGATCTGATCATCTCTGTCTGCCTTTGACCCTGAGGTTCTGTGGTTCTCTCTCCTGGTGGAGGGGGGAAGGAGACCAGGCCTCCCTTCAGCTCTTTGTACCAGCACCAAGTAGGAACACACCTGCTCAGCTGGCTGAGCGCGATGAGCTCACACCTGGTGAAAATTCATCTCTGGGAAACATCCAGGAGGATGGAACTCCAAACTCATCAGGTGACTCTAAATAAATTGGGGCCTGAACACGGTCTGAAGCGAGGGCTCTGTGAGTGATGCTATCGTGGAACACCTGCCCCAGCTCAGCAGGGCTTTGGCAGGGCCTGGGAAAACGGATCCGTCCCCATTTTCCTAGGAAAAGTGCCTCCAGGTGAACATGGACTTGATAACTGCTGCCGGCTTGGCAAAGGGGTGCAGAGAGGAGGGTGAGGGGCAGATAGCTTGAGGAGGGAGCAGGTTTGCCCCCAGAGAAGATGGCCAAGGGAGAGACGGGGCCAGGAGCTCCTTCAAACTCCCCACCCCACCCGCTCCGTCGTAGTCGGAGTGAGAGTGACCACGGCAGTCGGTCGTAATTACACTGTGGGTGAAAAGGGGCGCCGAAGCCAATCTAACGTAGAGTCTCCTCACAGGCTGACCTGATCATAAATTCCTACCTGGGCAGGCCACAGTAGGTAGTCACGCCCCAGGCCTAGAATTTCTTTAGCGAAAGGTTTTTCTTCAAGCTCTGTCCCGTGTTCTTGTATGTCTAGGTTAACACACTTCTGAAATGCCGGAAGTAACTCGCTTTTCCAGACCCCTCTAAGACATGACCACCCTCAAGGGAGCACATAACCCTAACTGCCCTGCAGTCCAATCCCTGCCTGGCTTTCCCCCGCCCTCCCACAACCTTCCTTACCTCCCTCCTGAATGCCAAATGCACAAAAGAAAAGGCACACTGCATTTAGGACCTTGCCTCCAGGCATTGTCGTCAGTGTGGGCTCAGACAAACTCTTGTAAAAGTTCTCTGCCCGGTGGGACTTTTCTAAGGCTGACCTCTCTACAGCACTCAGTCTGTAACACACTTGCACATCCGTTATCTCGCTCCGTCCTTACAATACGTCTGTGTTGCAGGCAGGGCAAGCCCATTTGACAATTGAGGGTCCAAGACGGGACTCAGTGCCACGGGGCTTCGAAGTGGTGGAGGCAGAATTTACCTGCCCCGGGGGCCTTCTTTCCTAAAATAGACTCACTCATGCCCGGGGCCTTCACCTTTCTCAAAATGTGTTCGTCCACGTACATGGCTCTATTTGACCAACAGGGGTAAGCAGGGAAGGTTTCAGGTCCTTGCATGATACGTGAGGAGTCGGAAGCTCTGAGAAGTTAAGCTGACCACAGAGCTGTAGCCCTGGTAAACCAGGAGCTGTACGGAAGGGTGTGAAGCTGGGTGTGGGCGGGGCAGCAGGAAGAGTATAAGGCTCGGAATTGGACGACAGCTTTTACAAACGTCGACCCTGGGCAAAGAACTTAAATGTTAAGTTTCGTCGTGTATGGTAAAAGATGATTTTTAAATGTTAAGTAACCACTTTAATACAAATAGAAAGACGAACAAGTGTCGGAAAGATTCTGTTTAACTCACTGATTAATGCGGGAACCAACACGGTGTTAAAACCTGGTTCTAAGGAGAATTCAGAGCACTCACACACACATAGGCCGTCTGAAATGAATTTATAGATCATTGCAAAACTGGTCAAAACCCTTAGAGCGACAGTCCTTTGCTTTCCAACAGCCACATTTACTTGCCTGTCTGCAGACAGGAACCATTTGCATGGTTATCAGTTTCCTACAACTTACAGGGTTGTAAAATAGCACAGAGACAATAAAATGTGCAGACTACCCGGAAAGGTGTACTATTCAAGGCATCCAGTCATTCATTGTTTTTGCTCCTTTCGAAGACTTATATAATTTTTCCTAACATTGTAAAATAGGGGATCCAAAGGGCTATTAGAAGGTTTAAGTGAAATGACGTATGTTTCCTGCCTGGTATGAAGTATGGATGCCCAGTGTTCAAAAAGCAACAAGAGGCTCAAAATGGAGTCACTTGTGCTAAGCCCCACATCACCAAATCAAGACAATCCCTAATTAAGTCACAGTTTCAGCTTTCCCCACGCATAGAACCAGTCAATCTAGAATTGCCTGGGAAGCACCAGTGAGGCAATCTGCCCGACAGACCCCTGCCATCCCCTAAAGAAAGCTGACCTTGCCACGGACAATCAGCTCTTGGCTGGCATAACGTCCTTACGCCGTCCCCTTTTGCCTATAAAAGTCTTCTATTTTGCATAGCTCTTCAGAACTCCTTTCTATTTGCCAGATGAGATGCTGCCTGATTCATGAATCGTTAAACTAAACCAATAGATCTTTCAAATGTGTTCCGTTGGATTTTGTCATGTGACAGATTTGGTGGCAACAACAGGATCCCAGGGAAACTCCTGATGGCTCTGTGGGTGAGGAACATGGGCACGGGCACCTGCGGGCCCTTTGAGTTCTGTGTTTCTCACTATTCCCGAGCACTGTGGGTAAGTCCCTCTCGACTCTGAGCTTTGCTGCCCTTGCATCGACCTCCCAGTCTAACTGGCTTCCTGTCCAGGATTCACAGGTCAGACTAGGCCGGTGATTTTCCACGGGCGCACCATGGCCGGCACAGGGGTGTGTACGCCGTAAGAACTTTTAAAACATGCAATACCTGATGAGTCAGGGCACTGACCTCCTTCCCCTTAGGTTGTCAAATTAAAAAAAAAAAATGACAACAGTCAATACGACAATAGCCATCCAGTGTGAATGAATCAAAATTATACCTATTGTTTTTGCCAGAGTGGCAAAAATACATATATTTTCTGGTGTGCCGCAGAATGTTGCTAATTAGTTTCCGTGTGCCATGAGATGAAGAGGGTGGACACTGCCGTGCAAACTGACGGGAGGCTCCCGAGCAGTGCCCGAGCTTGTTATCTGAACAAGTGACCTTGGTCTACTCCGTTTGCCAGACGCACGATTTGAATCTAATTTCTTTTATAACCAGTGAGTTTTGTATTATTGTACCTGGTTCGTGGCTAAAATTGTAGAATGGAAACCAGGAGGTCTCTGCTCGCTTCTGCCAGTATGTTTACGTGTGTCTACGTGCATGTTGTAGATGCATGGTGTTTCTCTACCTCCAAAGGGTGCACTCAGACTAATTCGTAAAAGAGCCCTATTCATTGGCTTAAAGAAAATGAAGTGCTTATGTGAATTAAGTATTCCTAAAACTCTTAGAAATATAATAGAAATGAAACCCGAAGGTTTTCCAAATTCATATGATCTAGGATTAATTCTTAGTAAATAAAACTAGTTTAAGTTTGTTGGTTTAATTAAAATAGACATGGCTTTACAGTGATGAGCACTGAATATAATACTATCTCCCTAGGTTCACTAAAGGACAAGTAAGTTCATGTTATTGCTTATAAAGTTTGTCAGCAAGGAAAACAGCTTGGGATGATGACCAACTTGTCCAATCACTGCTCCATGAAGTTTCCATGGGCAATCTAAAGGTAATTGTTAAGAACAAGTGAATCACTTACAGGCACGAAGGGGCTGGAAAGAAGTATTCAAAGTCAGGAAAAGCAAGGACCTACATCCAAGGTTACTCTATTCAGCAAAGCTATCATTTAGAATGGAAGGGCAGAGAAAGTGCTTCCCAGATAAAGAAGAGCTAAAGGAGTTCATCATCACCAAGCCCTTATTCTATGAAATGTTAAAGGGACTTATCTAAGAAAAAGAAGATCAAAACTATGAGCAGTAAAATCACAACCAACTCATAACTATCAACAACTGACCTTAAAACAAAAACAAACTAAGCAAACAACTAGAACAGGAACAGAATCACAGAAATAGAGATCACATGGAGGGTTATCAGTGGGGAGAAGGAGGAGGGAGAATGGGGGAAAAGGTACAGGGAATAAGAAGCATAAATGGTAGATACAGAACAGACAGGGGGAGGTTAAGAATAGTATAGTCAATGGAGAAGCCAAAGAACTTACATGTACGACCCATGGACATGAACTAAGGAAGGGAAAATGCTGGCGGAAGGGAGGTACAGGGCAGAGGAGGATAAAGGGGAGAAAAAAAATGGGACAACTGTACTAGCATAATCTATAAAATATACTTTAAAAAAGAAAAAGTGAATCAAATAAACGTAAATGGAACGAGTCTCTAGGTGAACTTTTCAGCAGTCACTATACTTTATGGTGTGTCCACTCAACTAAGTTTTCCCAGATCTTCTTGGAAACTCCCACCACAGAGCTTACTAAGTCAAATGATAGAAACTCGCCAAGTAATCAGGCTGAGTCTGATCAAAAGCAAGGAATTGTTTTAAAAAAAGGCAACAGGTCCCAAAAAGGGTCACTTGTGCTGAGCCCTGTGTCACCAGACTGAGACTTAACACCTAATTTAATTTCAGTTTCAGCCTCCCCTAGGAATGCAGTCTAACAGTCTGGAATCACCTGGTGAGCACTAGTGAGGTGATCTGCCTGATGGGCCCAGCTGTCCCCTAGAGAACGGCGACTTGGCCACAATCAAGTAGGTGTTTGTTAGTGTAACTCCCTTCTGCCTATAAAAGTCTTTCCTTCTGTACAGCTCTTCAGAGCTCTGTTCTTTTACTGGATGGGATACTGCCCAATCTATGAATGACTGGATAAAGCCAATGAGATCTTTAAAATTTACTCGGTTGAATTTTGTTTTTAACACCAGTAAAGCTCCCTGCCCTGCCCGGGTCAAGGATCTTCCCTTCTAGGATGGCTTCCTACTCTCCCAAGCCCACGGGCTGTCTCGCTCCCGAGTCCGGCAAAGAGGCGATAACTGGGCCTTGGTGTGAGCCAGGCCCGGGGTCTGGCCCTGGCCCTGTCACATCCTTGGACAAGGTATTTCTCTGCTCCTTGGGCCTCAATTTACCATCAGTAAAAAAGCGTAGCTGCACCAGATGACCTCAAGATTATCTTTAGCTCGATAAATCTTGGCTTCACACTGACTTACATGGTACAACCAGAACCATGGATTTTCTGAGATTGATTCATGGCATCGTGAACAAACATGGAGCCAGACAAAGGATGTCTGAGTCTCACCTCAGCATCTTAGTATCTGTGTGACTTTCGGTAAGTGGCTGGAGAGCTCTGAGCCTACATTGCGTGTCTGTCAGAGGGCCTTACAACAGAGCCCCCAAAATTTACTGTGTGGGTGAAACTGAATAATATGTTATGAGTCTACCCCATAGTTAACGCCAGTAAGTGTCAGTTCCCACTCTCCTATACCCAGTGGGCCCCGCTTTGGGTCACTGGGTCAGATACCCCCTGCCTCTGTCCATGGTCGGTCAGTGGGTCAGTGAACAAGTCCTCCCCAAGCTCTCCTCTGGCTGGGCATTGACAGCGTGATCACACTTGGCTCCTGTGCTCGGGCAGTTTCAGTCTCGCCATGAACCCAGGCAGAGGACAGGCTAATGACAGGAGAGAGAGAACTCAGTCCCTAGAGAGGGGCAGGTGATCAGCTGGGCTGGGAGAGGTCACCGGAGACAGAACTCACTTTGGTAGCAATGCTAGGATGGGGTCCCAGGAAAGAGTGACCCTTGAGTGGGCACTGCAAGACTTAGGCTCGGAGAGGTGCTCTTGGGCACAGGGGCCTCTCAGATAAAGACTCAGAGTCTGGAAGGCACAGCGTGAGCTGGGAATCTACTTGTCGTTCAGCCTGTCAAGGGCCCAGGGTACTGGAGAGGAATCCTGGAGAAAAGGTCTGGGCAGGGCCATGAGGTTCTGATTGCCAAGGGCTTTGGGTGATAGGCAAAGGAGTTTGAACTTTACCCTTCAGAGAGTGGGCTGCCAGAGGAGGAGACTGTGGGGCTCTTGTTGCCTGGCCAGTGGGTGATACCACAGGGGTACACCTGCTCCACTCTGTATCCTCCCCAATACCTACCACGTGCAGGGGCACATGTGTGGCCTCCCTAAATAAATATGGACTTCTTGTTTTCTAGAACAGTGCTTGAGGATCTCATTAACATGCAGTTCTGATTGAACAGGTCTAGCACTGGGCCTGTGGCTCTGCATTTCTAACCAGCTCCCAGGTGAGGCTGCTGCTGTGGTCCATGGGCCACATTTTGAGTAATGACAACTGGATCAAGCACATCCTCAAAACCTGAGGTTACTCGCAGGATCAGCAAGAGGCAGTAATGTCAGGAAGACGAGGTTTAAGTGATACACCTTCCTCTCCTCTTTCCTCCTTGTCTCTGGCCCCAGGTCCCCAAGGCAGACTTCCAGTGTCCAACTGCTTAGGACTCAGTCCCCAGTGCACTGCGCCACTGGGGTGCCACTTCCAAGCAATACAGATGCTGTAGGACTTGCGTTCCACCACTCTCACCATAACGTACGGTCTCATCCCCTCTAGGCACAGGAGGAAAGAAAAGGGAGACTACTTTTTGCTAAACCCTCCAAGGAAGCTCATGGAGCAGGTCGTCACTCAGCCAAGCCAGGAAGGGTGCCAGAGAGTGGAAGGGTCGACCCGCGGGACTAGCAGTTCAGGCCAGGATGTCAATGGCTGACAAGAGCCTGCTGCCCCTGACTCCCAGAACACATTTGTGAGTCCCAACTATGGCTTCGAGGGCCTCAGAGCAAAGGAGTCCACCCAGTGCTGGGTACCACGGAAACCTTTGGACAGAATCTGGACACTTCTCACTTCACATCGCCCCTCACTAAGGCCCAGCTCAGATCATCTTCCTCCAGGCCCCTCTTCTCAGGCCAGGGGCCCATTTTCAGTTTCCAGAGCACCTCATGCTCCTCCACCACCTCCCCAGTGACCCGCCTCCCCCGCTACACCATGAACTTGTTGAAGAGAAGCATTGTGAAGAATGTGATTTGGCATCCCAGTGCCTGGCACATGAAGGTGCCTCCCAGTGTTAGAGAATGAACCAGGGGCCGCACCCAGAGCCCATCTGTGTACGAACCAGTGGTTCTTGATGGGAGTTTGCCCCTAGGGACACTTGGCAGTGTCTAGAGACATTTTTGGTCGTCACATCTGGGAAGAGGGGGGACTGCTGGCATCTGGAGACCAAGGATGCTGCTAAATATCCTTCAGTTCACATGATGGACACCACACAAAGTGTTCTCCAGCCCTAAATTCCAACAGAGTCAAGGCTGAGAAGTCTTAGTGTGGGGAGCAGGGAATGTGTAGGGACACAACACTTTCAGGTGTTAGTGGAGGCGCTGCTAGCATCCACTGTAGAAACCGAGAGCCAGAGGGGGCAAAGTGACCTCCCCGGGGTCACACACTGAGTTAGCAACAGCGTGAGTGGAGAAGCTGGTCTCTGGGCTCACTAACTAGGGCTCTTTCTCCCACCACACCCCTCATAGCCTCTTCGCCCTGGCCCCACCTCCCTGACACGGTTTAATAAGAACACTTATTAAAGGTAGCAGCGGTGAATGTGTATCAAAAAACAGCCAATGGTTCGAACCTTATGAGATGGTGTGCCCTTCACTGACAGAAAGACTCTGAGCCCTCTCCTCAGACCTACATTTGTGGAAGCATTCCCACTCAAGAATTAATTTGAGAAAAATTTAAATGTTAACAAATAAGTAAAGGCAAGCAACAGTGAGCTAGTAGTAAGACACCTCGGGATGTTCATTACACTAGATTTCTGGACAGTTAAATCGCATTTCCCTTTGGCTTGCAGATCAATCTCGTTGACTGTTGGGGACATGGCGGCCACCTTGTTATAATTTCAGCTTAAATGCCTCAGTGACGCCAGCGAAGTCCTGCTCTCCAGGTAAGGGCTTGCTTCAAGAACAACAGAATGGAGGGAGCAGGTGACTTTGCCCACCATTCAGCAGGTGGGGGCCTCCCCCTGGCTCTCTCACACCCTCTCTTATGGACACAGAGCCACCCAAACAAGCAGTTACATACATGCAAGTGAAAGTAACTCACTCAGTTACACGTATTCTGTATTGAACCATGAACACCTGTAATCAGTTATTCCCTCCAATGCGTGGGCTTGGGGGAATTCATAGCACAGGCGAGTTTGGCACTCTGGGGGCCAGTGCTGAGGCTGAGAGCTCAGCGAGCACCATGAAAACCTGGCCTGGGCCACAGCGCTGTGGGAGGAGACCTAGCTACCCTTTCAGTTTTCTTGTCTGTTAAATGGGAGCCAACAGCCAGTCCTCCATCCATCCTTTCTTCCTTCTCTGGTTAAGGTCCTGGCACGGGCTGACTCTGAGCTAGGCCCTGGTAATATAACTGGAGAAGAGAAAGAAAGAGAAGGGATTCGGAGGGGCCAAGGATGGCGAGACCCCAGAGAGAGGGTGCATGTTAGGGAAGAGTCAGGTGGGAATATTATTCATTTGGGACAGAGCCCCCTGGCCCAGGCTCCACCTGTGAATTCATGGTCTTCCCCACTGACCCAGTAACAGCCATGAACTGGCCCCCACCTCTGTCCTCCTTCCCCAGGTGGTAACCAAGGACAGACTTTTCCCCGAGGTGTCTCTGCCTCCTAGGATGTCATGTCCTCCTGGATCTGAGGCACCCTTCCCACCTTTCCACTACTGGCATGGTCCCTGCCTCCTCCTCATGGTCGTTGATGTGTCTACTGTTACTGTGGGTTGATTCTCACAGGGGTGTGCCTTGGCTCACAGGCTAAGCTACATCACTTCACACCCATAAGGATGGCTATTACAAAAACAACAAAACAGAAAACAAATATCGGTGAGGCGACAGAGAGATTGGAACCCTTGTGCGTTGCTGGTGGAAAACAGTCTGGCACGTGGACCACAGGTGAACTTCAGCCTTCACAGGCCCCTGGGCTGCGCACACCTGAGCAGGGAACAACATGTACAGCTGTAGTTGGTGGCTGGGCCCCAGGCCCCAACTGCATGGCCAAAGCCCCCAGACCCTTCTCAGTCATTATTTGTGAGAGGCTGTGGGCCTAGGCTCCTCCTAGACATGGATCACCCCACGTCTAAGCCAAGACCCCCCCCAAAAGATTCAGGAAGCGGTACTCAGCACTGTCTCCTACACAAAGCCAACCTGCTCAGAAACCTGGTACCGCACCCATGGCCTGTCAGAAGAGCTATTATCAAAAAGACAACAAATAACAAGTGTTGGTGAGGATTTGGAGAATTTGGAGAAAAGCGAAGTCTTATGGACTGTTGGGATTGCAAATTAGTTCAGCCACTACGGAAAACAGTATGGAGATTCCTCAAAAAATTAAAAATAGAATTACCGTATGACCCAGCAATTCCACTGCTGGGTATTTATCCAAAGAAAATGAAAACAATAACTTTTTAAAATGTGCCCCAATGTTCATTTCAGCATTATTTACAACAGCCAAGAAGTGACTTCGGTATCCACTGAGAAGTGAATAAAGAGGCAGTCCATAAACACAGAGAAATAAAACTCAGAAATAAAAAAAGAATGAGATCCTGTCACTTGTAACAACTTGGATGAACCTGGAGGGTATTATGCTAAGGGAAGTAAGTCGAGCGGAGAAAGACAAATACCATGTGACCTCACATATACGTGGAATCAAAATAAGTGAACAAACCCATAGATCCGAAGAACAAATTGATGGCTGCCGGATGGGGGGAGGGTTGGGGGGCTGGGTGAAAACAGTAGAAGGGACTGAGAAGTACAAATTGCCGGTTATAAAAGCAGCCACAGGGAGGTAGAGTACAGAATAGGGAAAATAGTGGATAGTACTGTAATAGTTATATACAGTGTCAGATGGGTACTAGACTTACTTGGGTGATCACTTCATAAGGTATATAAATGTCGAGTCATTATATTGTAGACCTGAAGCTATTATAATATTATATGCTAACTATAACTAAAAATATAGCAAGTCTTTTTAAAAATTAAAAAGTGGTTAACATGGTAAATTTTGTTGCCTGTTTTACCACACACACACACACACACACACACACACACACAAACATGAAGGGCCCTGACCTGTGTGGCTCAGCTGGTTGGGCGTCATCCTGCAAAGCGAAAGGCCGCCAGTTCAATTCCCATGCAGGGCACAAGCCTGGGTTGCAGGTTGGGTCTCCATTTAGGGCACCTGCGAGAGGCAACCAGTCAATGTTTTTCCCTTACATCAATGTTTCTCTCTCTTTCTGCCTCCCCTCCCCTCTCTCTAAAAATAAATAAATCAAGTCTTTTTTAAAAAGTGAAGGAACAAAGTAAACCTAAGTTGGGAGGTCCATGTAGGCAGGGCCTGTGCATTTTTTCATTTTTTTGGTTTCTTTTCCATGACTCCAACAAAGGCCATGCCTGAGAACGGGACAGAGGAAGGGACAAGCCTCTCTGGGGCAGCGGCCATAAGGATCAGAGGTAGGAGCTGCGGGGTCCTTGCAGTCCCGCCCCCATAACAGGCATCTCCCATAGGCCCTTCTTCCAGACAGGCAGCCCTGGCTCCTACCGCTTCTGGCCTAAAGCAGGCACTGCAGCCACACACCCCAGGCTCCATATACTCTACCAGGCCATTTTTGCCTCATCCCTGCTGACCTGAAAGGCCACATCACTTGCCACGCCACTGTGTCCTCTTGTGCTCAAATCATACCCAACCAATTTGTCCCCAGTTGTGCCACATTCTCACTGCCTGTCTGCACCTTTGCACAGGCCGTCTCCTTCAGGAAGTCCTGCCTCCCCTGCCACCTGGTAAAGTTTAACTTATCCTTCAAGTCTCAGTTCACACCCCACCTGCTCTCTGAGGCCCTTCCTGATCTCCTCCAGAGCTCATGCTCCCCTGTCTGTGCCCCACAGCACCCTGCTGTGCCTTCTCCCTCAGCATCTAACACCCCAATCCATAGCCGTTGGCATCTCTCGCTGGAGGGAGTGGCGCTGGAGCAGGCACCGCTGACTGGACACCCCTACCCACCCCCATTTTCTTCCTTGCTTAGGGCCCAGCATTTACGCAGCTGATCCTCTTTGCCTGGCCACAGGACCATGGATCCTTAGTCTACACCAATCGTAGTATCTCATTCAGGTACTGGCTGAGGAGGGAGCATGTGATCTAATTCTGGCCAATGAGGGGAAATTTGCTGGGGGGACTTGCAGGAATGTTTCTTTGTGCTTAAAAACGCCTGGGACAGGGACAAGAGGAAAGAGGCTCTCTTCTGCCTCTGGGCCTCGTCATCAACCTCTGTCAACTGGACCTGCTGCAGTCGCCCTGTGATGAGGAGAGACCCACCAACGCACTGAGGATGGCGAGGCAGCAGAAGTCGAGACCCATGTCATGTTAGCAGGAGAAATTGCTGTGAATAACTTTACTACGTACGAGGTAACCAAAAGGGCAGAAAGGCCTTAGTGACTGAAGGAAGCAGATACCACTGTCCTGGCTGGGGATCAAAGAACCGAGGCTGGAATTATTAACACTTACTTAGGGATGGGGTCCCATGGAGCTGAAACGTGGACCTCAGAGAAGGGGTGCTGCATGGCTGGTGCTGGCATCTCTGATCTTGGAGTATGAGTCCACTGCGGCCTGGGCCCAGGCTCTGAGGAGGGTGCCATCAGGCTGTATCTGTTGGAAATACAGCAAATTCATTCAGCCTTGCTACGAGGAAGAATGGCCTCTGCCAGGGAGAACAGGCCTGCTGGAGTGAGGCTGACAGGAGCAGGAAGTCCCATCTCCAGTCCCGCGGCCACCCTGCAGCGCCCCCTATTGACCGACTTTGACTGGGGGCAGCGGGCAAAGCAGAAATGGGTGTGGAGTTCCAGCCTCCGCCTCCCCAAGGCCCCAGCATGGGATTTGAGCTGAGACGCAGCCTAAATAACTGATACACTTGGAGACCGCCTGAGTCCTGGAAGACATCGCTAAGCCACCAAAGTGAAAAACCATGGAGCTGCCCCACTGCAGATTTCCTCCCACGAGAGAAAACCAGTGTCCCCACACACACGTCACTCCAGGTCGGCTTTCCTGTACTGACCCAGTGTCTCTACTGCACAGCCTTGTCTGAGCTCTGTTACCCCACAGCGCCCAGCCCGGGGCTGCCTCCTGCACCAACATTCACGAGGTTGAAACTGAAGCACCACCACCTGCAGCTAGCGCGAGGGTGAGGGGCTGGGCCTTCGACTGCAGCTCCGGGGTTGAATCTCCTCCCTATTCAACTTGTCATTTCAGGTCCATTTTTACCTGTGCTAGCCTCCGTCTCCTCGTCAACACGATGGGGCATGAGGAGCAGTTATCTCATTGGATCACGGTGAAGTCTATTTGAGAGGGCTGGTGCCCCTCTGCCTCCCAGTGAGCACTCCGTTAGCTACTAGTCCTGGTCATCAGTGTACATGCTGCTGTTTCAACAAACAGGTTTCAGGTCAGTTCCACCCCTTGCCTCAAAGTCAGAGCCAGACCCTGCGCCTTACTCACTGGGATCAGGCCACTGTCTCCCTAACCTGCCTCGTGCCTGTTTTTCTGCGTTAGACCATCTTGACATCTGGTTGTTGCTATGGCTCCGCAGCATAAGCTACGTGCTGCAGACAACATGTCTGCCATCAGCCTGAACCTCTTTTCCCTGCAGCCGGGTCTGGTTCTGCTTCTGCATTCCCTTCCCTTCCCAGCAGTCTCTTCCCCTTGCCCCCTCCCTAGACCTTCTCATAGCCTTCAAGAGACAGGTCAGGGACGCTTATTTCAAGGTGTTGCTCTTCAGCGTGTTGTTTTCCTTGGGCTGTTGGAACAAATAACCACACATTTGGTGGCTTAAAACAACAGAAATTTATTCTGTCATAGTTTTGGAGGCCAGAAGTCTCAAATCAAGGTCTCAGCACAGCCACACTCGCTCAGAAGGCTCTTCCAGCTCCCGGTGGCCCCAGGCATTCCTTGGCTCCAATCTTTGCCTCTGTCTTCCAGCTTTCTCCTCTCTGTGTCTGTGTCTTTTCTGTCTCTTCTGAGGGGGCTCTCATTGGATTCAGGGCCCACCCTAATGCTATATGATCTCATCTCAAGATCCTCACCTAAATGACATCTACAAAGACCCTATTTCCAAATACGGTTGTATTCTGAGGTCCCAGGTGGATGTGAAAACGGGAACACTGATCAGGCCACTGCAAGTGGCAAGATCCAGATGCAGTGAGGAAAGCTGAAAACAGAGCTGTAGCTGCCTCCACCATCTCCACCCAAACATTGGGTCACACGTGAGGCAACCCCAACATGTCAACCCCTGTAACCACCCAGCTCCTGGCGGTCAGAGGTCACTGTGAGACTGTCTCAGTAAGTTCCATGCCACCGCCCCTTGCATCTCATCTATAGTTGAGGTTGTTAGTAAGGTCTGTCAGTCAAAAAAAAGTGAGCACTGTAAATAAAGCCGTTTCTGTTTGGGACCTGGACGTAGAGTAGGGGGCAGGGGGAGGAAGGAAAATAATCAAACAAATAAGGCAAAATCTTCATCATCCACAAAACAGTACACAAAAACCAGGACATTTCTCTGGGCCATCAATAAATAATCCGGACCACAAAAATAACACATTAGACAGCTTGTGTAACAGTAGCACATGAAAGACTGGGATTTTCTAAAATTAATTTTCTTCATTTTGGTTTATTAAAATTGCACTCATCTATCTCCCCTGCTAAATATTTTATTTTTTCATATTAATGGCTGCAATTTCAGCGTGTGCCTGTTTCTTTCATTAACACTGTACAAACTTAATATCATTAGTAGTTTTTCCCTTAATTATGTGACTAGAGAAGAAAAACACCAAAGTTTCCGTGAAATTGGAATAGTATATCTAAATTGCCTCATGTTTATTTTAACATTAACAGTAAATGAAGCTAATGGGCTTTTATATTATTAAAAGCACTCATTTGTGTCCTGCCCGTTCTAATATATAACAGAGCTTTAAAAGATGTTAAATAATTAGTTATTTAATAGGGATAGGTGGAATAGATCAAATGAAAGGAAAAATTGAAGGCAACCAACACACACAGTCAAGGGGTCTGGCCCTCTCCAGGCTTCCCGACAGTATTCCCTCTCCCCAGGTGTCCTGTCTGTCAGTGTGAGAGTTCTAATTTATAATGACCCTGGAGAGTTAAAGCAACAAAATCTATTGCTGCAGCCCTGCAGAGGGCACATATGGGGGTGGGCGAGCAATAATGTTTGCAATTATTTCTGGGCAACCTCCATTCATAATTCAATACCTGTGCAAGGCCCGTGTTAGGCTGGGACTCAGAGGTCCTCTGCGGGAGTGAGGCCCTGCGACTGCTCCTGCTGGCCTAGCTCCTCCCTTACAGCTTCCACGCCTCCACGTAGCAGGGTCTCCTTGGATATAGAGGATGCTGTTAAATGAAAGCATCTTCTGCACTAGGAGCCCAGTGAAACCTAGAGAAGGATTCTGGCCTGTGGGTCTAAAAGAGGTGCCAGACTGTTGTCACTCTCCTGCTAAAGACCTACAAGGACTCCCTGTGGCCTGCTCTGTCCAGGCCAACCTCCTTTCATGGCACTTGAGTTCCTACCTATCTGAGCTCCTGCTCTTCCAATGTTTGTACTCTGTTCCATCCAGCTGGTGTCATCCCCAGGCCCAGCACACACCAAGCTGTCCCATCTCCTTACCTTTACCCATACTGTTGCCCTCACTTGAAACCACTTTCACCCTTTCTTCTGCCTGTCCAAATTCTAGTCATTCTTTACAGTGCAAATTCCAGGTCCCCCATGAGGCACCTCCTGGCCCCTGTCTCCCAAATTTCTACAGCACTGGTTCTCAAACTTGAGCATGCCTCAGAATCACAGAGAGGGCTTGTTAAGGCACAGATTACTGGGCCCTCCCCTGGAGTCTTTGATTCACAGATCTGATTTCTAGTAAGTTCCCAGGTGATGCAGATGCTGCTGGTTGGGGGACCACACTTTGAGAACTAGAGCATGCACAGTCACTCCAGACCATTAGGCTCTGTCTTGTACTGGCTGGAAAGCTTCTCAGACATCTCTGACAGTGGCATAGGGTCTCAGACAGACAGCGGGTTCCTTGAGGGCAGGGACTCTGAGCTACTTCTCTATGTCCTTCAAAACACCACTAACTCATAAACAATCTAACTCCACACTTCAAGGAACTTGAAAAGGGACAACAAACAAAGCCCAAGTAAGTAGAAGGAAGGAAATAATAAAGATCAGAGCAGAAATAAATGAAAGAGAGTCTAAAAAAAACAATACAAAAGATCAATGAATCCAAGAGCCGGTTCTTTGAAAATAAACAAGATTGACAAAGTTTTAACCAGACTCATCAAGAAAAAAAGAGAAAGAACTCAAATAAATAAACTCAGAAATGAAAGGAGAAATAATAACTAACACCAAATAAATACAAAGGATTTTAAGAAAATATTATGAACCACTATATGCCAACAAACTGGACAACCTGGACAAAATGGATAAATTCCTAGAAGCATGCACTCTTCCAAAACTAAATCAAGAAGAATCAGAGAATCTGAATAAACAGATTAGACCTAGTGAAATCGAAGTAGTAATAAAAAAAACTCCCAACAAACAAAAGCCCTGGACCGGCTTCACAGGAAAATTTTACCAAACATTCTGAGAACTAACACCTCTCCTTCTCAAACTATTTCATAAAATTCAAGAGGAGGGAAGGCTCCCAAGCTCATTTTATGAGGCCAGCATTATCTTAATTCCAAAACCAGATAAAGACACTACAAAGAAAGAAAATTATAGGCCAATATCCCTGATGAACATAGATGGTAAAATCCTCAACAAAATACTAGCAAACAAAATACAGCAATGCATCATAAAGATCATATGCCATGATCAGCTGGGATTGATTCCGAGAATGCAAGGTTGGTACCACATTCACAAACCAATAAATGTGATTCACCACATAAACAAAATGAAGGATAAAAACCACATGATCATATCAATAGATGCAGAAAAAGCATTTGATAAAATCCAGCACCCATTTATGATAAAAACTCTCAGTAAAGTGGGAACAGAAGTGGGAATATACCTAAACATAATAAAGGCCACATATGACAAACCCACTGCCAGCATCATACTCAACAGGCAAAAACTACAAGCGTTCCCCTTAAGGTCAGGAACAAGACAAGGATGTCCGCTTTCACCTCTCTTATTCAACATAGTATTGGAAGTCCTAGCCACAGCAATCAGACAAGAAGAAGAAATAAAAGGCATCCAAGTTGGAAAGGAGGAAGTAAAACTGTCTTTATCTGCAGATGACATGATTCTGTACACAGAGAACCCCCAAGATTACACCAAGAAACTACTAGAACTGATAAACGAATTTAGCAAAGTAGCAGGATACAAAATTAATATCCAGAAATCAGTTGCATTCTTATATACCAATAATGAACTAACAGGGAAATTAAGAAAACAATCCCATTCACATTTGCTTCAAAAAGAATAAAATACCTAGGAATAAACCTAATCAAGGATATAAAAGACCTGTACTCTGAAAATTATAAGACACTGAAGAAATAAATTGAAGAAGATACAAATAAGTGGAAGCACATACCATGTTCATGAATAGGAAGAATTAGCATTATTAAAATATCTACATTACCCAAAGTAATCAATAGATTCAATGCAATTCCTATCAAGATTCCAATAACATATTTCACAGAACTAGAAAAAGTATTTCAAAAATTTATATGGAACCACAAAAGACCCCACACAGCAACAACAATCCTGAGAAAGAAGAACAAAGTTGGAGGAATCAAACTACCTAATATCAAACTATACTATAAGGCCATAGTAATCAAAACAGCATGGTACTGGCATAAAAACAGACACATAGATCAATGGAACAGAATAGAGATCCCAGAAATAAGTCCACACATTTACAGTCAATAAATATTTGAAAGAGGAAGCAAGCACATACAATGGGCTAAAGATAGTTTATTCAATAAATAGTGTTGGGAAAGTTGGACAGATACATGCAGAAAATGAAACTAGACCACCTTCTTACACCACACATAAGAATAAACTCAAAATGTATCAAAAACTTAAGTGTTAGACCCAAAACCATAAGAATCCTAGAAGAAAACATGGGCAGCAAATTCTCAGACACTGCTCATAGCAATTTTTTATCAGATATGTTTCCCCAGCAAGGGAAGCAATGAAAAATAAACAAATGGGACAACAAACTAGAAAGTGTTTGTGCAGCAAAGGAAAACATCGACAAAAGAAAAAGACAACCCACGGAATGGGAGAGCATATTCACTGATGCATCTGATAAAGGGTTAATATCCAAAATTTACAAAGTACTTACAAAACTTAACACCAAAAAAAAACAAAACAAGCTCCTTAAAAAATGGGCAAAGGACCTGAATAGATGTTTCTCCAAAGAGGACATACAAATGCCAATAGACATATGAAAAGATGCTCAATGTCACTAATTATTGGAGAAATGCAAATTAAACCACAATGAGATACCATCTCACACATGTCAGAATGGCCATCATCAATAAATCAACAAACAACAAGTGCTGGTGAGGATGTGCAGAAAGGGGAATCCTTTTGCACTGTAGGTGGGAATACAGACTGGTACAGCCATTGTGATAAACAGTATGGACATAACTCAAAAACTAAAAATGGATCTGTCTTTTGACACAGCAATCCCACTTCTGGGAATACATCTGAACCCAAAACACTAGTTTGAAAGAACATAAGCACCCCCATGTTCATTGCAGTGTTGTTTACAATCACCAAGATATGGAAGCAGCCCAAGTGCCCATCAGTAGATAAGTGGATAAAACAACTATAGGACAATTACGCTATGGAATACTACTCAGTCATAAAAAAGCAGAAAATTCTACCTTTTGCAACAGTATGGATGGACCTGGAGAACATTATGCTAAGTGAGGCCAGTCAGAGAAAGACCAATACCATATGATTTCACTCATCATATGTGGAATCTAATGAACAAATTGAACTAACAGGCAAAACAGAGACACACTCATCGATGGAGAGCAGGATGACAGCAAAGCAGGTAGAGGGGTTCAGAAAAAAAAAAAAAATGGACTCATGGACTTGGACAACAGTGTGGTCATTACTGGGGGAAGGGGAGTATAAGGGAACCAAAGCTAATATAAAAATATACAATAAAGATTAAAAGTAAAAGAATAACAAATGCTTAAACAATACTACTAGCTCAAGGATAGGTTCATGGTGTTTGAGCCAATGATTCCTGATGAATTGAATGACTAGTTGCCATGGAGTTTCATTCAATCCTTTTTAAAAATCTCAAGTTTATGGGTGAGGAAACTGAGGTGTAGAGAGATGAAGTAAGTTGCTGAAGGTCACACAGACAAGATTTGAACCCAGGTTCATCTCCAGAGCTCGGACCAATGCTTTTTAATTAAGTGATTTCAGACATGAGGACTTGGGAGGACAAGGCACCTGTGTTAGGAGGAGGTGGGCTGCTTGTGTCACTGCTGTGCTAAAGAGCTTGGTCTTCCAGAGGAATTATATCTACTAAGGGTAGGAATTGAGGTGCTCTCCTCTCCACAGACCCAGAGTCTGAGGCAGAATAAACACAGTGACTAAGCTCTTTCTCCTGGTCTCCTCTAATCAATTACTGTACTTTCTCACCCTGATCTTAGGTGCGGTCTCAGAATCTCTCTCAAATGTACCAACTGATTGGCATTGCTATGACAAAATAAAATATATTTGCCATTCAAATTCTAGTCTGACTTCTCCACTACGCAGATGAGAAAACTGAGACCCAGGTTAAAAATGCAACCTGGTCACATAGCACATTAGTGGTATGTATTAGTCATCTCTTGCCATGTAACAAATTATCCCCAAACTCAGCCGTTTAAAATAGTAAACATTTACTAACTCATAGTTTCTGTGTGACATGAACTTGGGAGCAGCTCAGCTGAGTGGTTCAGACTTAGGGTCTCTCGTGTGGTTGCAATGAGGACATTGACAGGAGATGTAGTCATCTAGTCTTGACCGGGGCTGGAGGATTTGCTCCAAGGGATTTCACTCACTTAGTTACAGGATGGAGACTTAAGTCACATCAGCCCGTTCATAGGTGGATGGAGGGTCCTCAGGACATGGCTTTCTCCAAGTCAGGAAATTCAAGAGAACACAATGAGAAGTTACAATGCCTTTTACAATCTGCTCTCTGAAGCCACACATCATCATAAGTAACAAGTCACTAAGTCCAGTCCACACTCCAGGGAAGAGGAATTAGGTTCCATTAGCTGAAGGAAAGGAATATCAAAGAAAGAAGATCAAAGAATATCATTGTGATCATCACATGATGAAACAGGTTCTACAACTCAAAGTGTCCCATTTTGTTGTCAACGGTGAAATTAATTGTACAAACTATATGACTGTAACCTGTTTTTCCCTTTCTTTGGCAGCCTGAAAAATCTTTTCTTTGTCCTTAGTGTTCTCCAGTTTCACTCTGATAAATCTACATGTGGATTTTATTTATTTAACCTTTTAAGGCTTCTTACAACTGTGGATCAATATCTTTCTTCAGGTCTGGAAATTCTTAGTCATTATTTCCTGAATTATTGCCTCTCCCCATTTTCTTCTTACTCTTCCCCTTTTGAAGCTCTTATGTGTAGTAGATCTTTTAATTTTATCTCCCATATCTCTTAACTTCTCTTTTATACCCGCCATCTCCTTTTCTCTCCTGACTGCATTCATCTCTGTTCACTGATTCTCTCTTCGGCTATGTCTAATATGCTATTATATATACATTGTCTGTTGAGTGCTTATTTCAGTTGTGTTTTTTATTTCTAAATGTAGCATTTCCTTCTTTTTAGAATGTGTTAAGTCTCTCTCTTTCTCTTTTTAAACATTTTGGTGTTCCCTGCAGATATTACCAATTTGTCTTTTTACTCCATTCAAATAGTAAGCATCATTGTTTTCTATTCTGTGTCTGATCGTTCCATACCTGAAATCTTGCAAATCTTTTTCTGCTGTATTTTCAGGTTCTCATTTCCAAAGCATTGCTTCCCTATGTACTTGGTTACTTTTTTGTCTGAGTTGACTTTCCTTGGAAAATTACTTTGGTAATTCTTTGCAGTCTGGAATGAAATGATCTGTGTTAACTGCTGCCGGGTACCTTAACAGCATTACCAGCCCAACACCACTGTAAGGAAGTGCACGACTATGGTTATTCTGACCATTGCAGTTTGTGGATTTGGGCCTTGCCGCCTTCCAGTCCATTCTTCTGTGTCTTCCTCCCCAGGCTCTTCTGATGCACAGCTCTGATGCAGTATCCCCATAGCTCCCAGCCCTTAGCTGGCTGGTGGCACTCAGGACCCATCCAAGTTGGCATGGGGACTCCCATCAGATCCAAGGGCTGTCTGGATCCTTAGGGCCCACTCACCATGATTGTTAGGAACCCACCACTCAGTCTCAAGGTCTTGGCCAGTGTAGTTGATGGGCAAACCAAGTTCCGCCACTATTCAAAAGCAAATGTCTGGCATTGGCTATGCTTCTGCCTTGTAACTGTCTCCTCATGAACCAACGAAGATAATTCAGCCTCCATCCTATAAGGCTACGGACATGACCCCACTTCCCCACAGGCTCCTAGAGATGAATGGAGTTCTACTACACTTTCTGCTTTTCCACAAACCCGTTTCTGCCTGCTCTGAATGGTCACACCTTTGTCCTTCCAGGCTGCCCCAGTGGTGGGATCTCCCTGAAGGCAGCCCTGAGAGGGCCCATCACTTCCTCTCTCCCTGAAAGTCTTTCTAGCCCCCTCAGCTATAACCTTTGACCTGGTGGATGCCTTCAAGGCCGAGCCAACCCTGCCTCTGGGGTCACAGGAGGCCACCCCTGAAAGCGGGAGGATGGCCGTCTGAGAGAAGACAGAGATGGAATGGAGCCTGGTGGGCTGCGGAGGCCGAGGTCCAGAATGATCACACTGACCCCACCACTCATTTATTCGTTCAACAAACAGTTCTTAGGGGCTGCTGCACGCCAGGCACTGGATGGACACTGGGAGGAAACAGGCGACACGGGTGCTTTCCCTAATGGAGTATATAGCATAGGGGAGGGGCCAACGGATAGTGCGACACGGAGCAGTCAAAAGCTGTATGGTCAGGACTGGGGCAAATCACTCCCTCGTCAGTCTCAGTTCCTCGTCTGCAGCCATTACCCACCGCGGGGCAGGAGGGATGGTCAAATGAGATCACACATAGACAGTCTCCCACCAGTGACCGGAGCCTGAGGCATTCCCCAAAGTAAGGGCTGCATCACAAGAATGGGATGCAAAGAATTTAGTGTGTCAGGAACAATGTCTTCCACAAAAACGTTATATGCACCCTATGTACCAAGGGCTTTATTCTGACAAACGTCCACCTTAGCTACAAAGGGGCATGCGTGCATACACTGAGTCATGGCAGAAAACGTATTTTTCCTTCAAAGAATGTTAAAGGCCGCTGACCTAGTGATGCAGAGCAGCGCTAGGATCACACAGAGTCGGTTTGAATCCCGTCTCCACCTTTATTGCACACCACGTGACGTGGAAGCCTCCGTCCACTGATGACGCATATGTGTGATTGCGTCACTCAGAATGGCACTGGACCAACGTCCGGGTGTCGGCCTTTCCTGCAGGTTTTGTTTGTGCGTCACAGGACCTCTGGGGCTAATTGCTTCTGATTCAAAGCACAACAAGTACAAAGGAGGCTGGTGGTACTGTTAATGCCAGTTTTTCCGCCACCACTAACATTTTGAGCAAAAAGGAAAAAGGATTCATGGCCATGGACAACAGTGTGATGATTGCTGGGGCAAAGGGGGGACAGAAGGGGACTAAACGGTAATGGGAAAAAAATAAAATAAAGATTAAATAAAAATAAAAAATTAATTAATTTTTAAAAATAACCAACACTTTTAGGTTTTTGTGTACCAGGAACCAACCTCATTTAATCACAGCAGCTCTGCAGGGCAAATTCTGTCATTATTCCCACTTCACAGCTGAGGATACTGAGGTACAGGGAGGCTGAGCTTAGCTTGGGGCTCACGGGTGGACCAACAAAACTCACACTCCTGCCCCAGCACCCGGAGACTCCCCTCCCCCATTCAGGGCCTCCTCTGGCCCCAGGGACAGCAATGGCTCCAGTTTCCATGCCTCCTGGACTGGCCCCAGCTGCCGTTCCTGTTCTCCACCGCGCTCGCTATCTGCAGGTGCCCCAGCCAGGCCACTCTACCAGGGGTTCCTCAGGCACCAGCCTGTGCCCTTGCTATCTATCACACTCCAGCTGCTTCTTACTTAAAACCCCAGGCCCTCGGGGTTCCCAGAGGCTGCCCTCAGCCCTGGCAGCAGCCAGGGAGCTGGTCACAGGTGCGTGAGGAGCAGGCAGAGAGCCTGGTCTTTGAGGCCTGGGGGCTATGGCCCTGTCTTGAATGGCCCAGGGAACGGGATTCAGCTTCTGCCAGTCTCTGGGACTGAGAAAGCAAAGGAAAAGAGGTCTTCCCTGTGGCACCCCAGCTAGGGAGATGGCCCCTGGCCCAGAAGTCAAGAGCCTATGCAGAGGCCCACCAGGTGGGTGTGCAGAGCCCACGTCACGGAAGCAGGGAGCACAGGCAGCACACCAGCGGGGTGTCAGCCGCTGGCTCTTACCACATCGATCATCCAGTCCTTAAGACATATTAAAATGGATTTAAAAAGACATTTTGCATTTTCTCTCCTTAACACCCACATTATTGCCACACATCGGCTTTTGTTTTAATTAAAATAGGTTTTGAAATCCTCCATGAAACTTCAGTGGGATTGTTAAAGGCAGCAATTTCCTTATCGGCAGTGCATCCCCACAACATACTGTAATAGTTATTTCGCAACAAAGCACAACTCTTATTAATTTAGCTCAATCAAATCAGCACCACGTTAATTTATGGGGCTGTAAAAATCTGGCAGTGCCGCTCTAGATCAAGGAACTTAGGGCAGGCAAGACACCAAGTGGGATGTTTATTTTGTACAATGGTCCCTAACTGCATTTCTGTGATTTAAAAGCTTTCCGAGGCGTGCGATGATAATATTACATGCATATAGAATTGTGTGTTTGCTATGCCTCATTACTCCCCACAGAGACCCAAAATCATTTGGTATTCAACTTCTACCTAAAATATTTCCTTTTACATACAAATATTTTTTCTGCTTTAAATGGCTTCTCTATGTTAAATTTTTTTTTCCAGGGCTGTGAAGCATAATCGTTTCCTATGTGAGGTTCTATTTTGGCCTAATATTGATCTTTGTGGTTGTTACTAAGTGGGTACTCGGTGCCCCCCTTCTTTTCCTCTGGTCGATCCCTCCAAATATAAAGTAGGGGAACCTATCTGTTGGGTCAATTTTGCATTTTTCCCCTCCCTTCTAGATTCCAGCTTCTTGGTTTACTTTTACTGATGCCTTCTTCAGAGACTGGGAATGCTTCTCTCACGTCTTAATAACAAAGCTTCATAATAATACTTAGAATGATTTGCCAGGAGCTACAGCTTAGCAGCCAGGGGAACATTTGAAAGGCAGTGTGGAATGGAAAACTATGGTGTGGAAATGGAGAGATGGAGGCTCAGAGAGGGCGAGTGACTTGCCCAAGGTCACACAGTATTAGGAAGAGCACTGGATTCTGGGACTCAGATCCTCCAACCCTCACTTTTCCCACTGTTAAAATGAGGACCATAAGAATTGGCAGGCAGCAGGGGACACTCATGTGAATGGCCTAGCCCAAGTACCGGCACAGTGTGGGCACTCAGCCATGTTAGATATGGTATAATCAGATTTCCCTTCCTCAGCAAGGCTGGGCCCTGTTTTTCAAGCACCTGATTCTGAATAGCAGAGCTAGACTATGCTCCAGTACAAGCAAGAACAGCTGACATCTCAGATGCTTATACCTGCAGAGCTTCTTCAGTGCACAAAGATGCCTCCATCTGCTCAGGAGGGCACACACCTGCTCTGGGAATACTGACTGGGCACTGAAATACAGTGTACATATTAACTAATGGACTCTGCACAACCTGTCCCAAGACAGGCAGATGTGAACTCCCATCTAATGGATGAGAAGACAGAGACTAGCAGAGTTCTGATGACTGCCCCAGGGTCAGATAGTTGGTGGCAGAGGAGTGATTCCAACCCAGCACTATGGACAACAAGGTCAGTGCCTTTTTTAGCACACTAGCCACCTCTGGCACCCTTGCCTGTCCATCAGAGCCCAGAAGATGATGGCTGAGGTTCGGGTAGGATGCACAGGTCCTCTTGGTGGTATAAGCAGCTGCTGATGTGACAACATTAAAGAGGCCCCAGAAAGCACCTTGCTCCCCTCCTGAGTGCGGACAAGCCTTGGAGAGAACTGTTCCCTAGGTTAAGTCTCACCTTTCCCCCCACAGGTCATTTATTTTAATGATGGTGTAAGTCACAGAGTCCATGAAGGTTCCTTCTCTGTCCTGTTAGTGAGAATGACTCTCTGGTGAGTCTAAGTAGCAGAAGAGCTCTCCGTGCCCAGCAGGGCCCTTTGTGTTGGGGGTGCGGATTCTGATGTGTGACTCCCACATGCCATCACATCTTCAGTGACAATGACACAGGACTCCAGAGACAGTACACACCATTGTTAGACCACGCTCTTGTCTGAAATTTACCTTTGCTTTGTGGAGCCCAAACCAACGTCTTCAGTGAAGGATTATCATTCCATTGTAAATGGCCGGCATCCTCTCTGATCTGCCCAGTTCCAGGAGTTTCCAGAGCCACCTGGAGGTGGCAGGTGTGACCACTACAGCAAGCACCGACCCAGAACCACAGAGCTGAGGCCAACAGAGCTGTCTGGGACCTGGGCAAGCAGTGTCCCACTTTTAGAAGGGCAGAGAAGCAGAGGTAAAGTTACAAGACAGGGAAGCGGTGTTCCAGGCCTAGGGCAGATGCAGCACACTGCCATGCAGGGCCTTGAGGCCTCCGGTGAGAAATGTAGCCAGAAAAGTCACAGCCAAAGGGCTCTGTGCTAGCAAAATGCAACCCCTCTAGCCAAATACCAGAGAAAAATCATGAAAATAGGAAGGCGAGGTGTGAGCTGAGAGCCTGCCAGATGGAGATTCAGAGGCACCTTCGCAAGTGGGCAGTGATGTCAAGATCAAGAGCTTCACTGTCCACTGAATTCAGCCCAGACTTCGGGAAACCTGCCGTGTGCCAGCACCAGGAGCACTCTGAAAAGAAGCAGCAGCAAGCATGCTCCACGCAGGCCCTGTCTGCCCAGAGCACGCCATCAGCCCCGGGCCTGCAGGCTCCGGGGGACCCTCTGTCCTGCTGAGAAAGTTGGGCGTTTCCTGCCGAGCTTGGCTTCTCCTTACTCCAGTCTGCTCTGGCTTTGGGGACTGGGCTCAGCAGGGAGTAGAAACGCACCCAGACAGAGCCGCTCTCTGGACATCCCAGCTCAGCCCCCACAAACAAACGTTAAGCCTGTGCAAGGCCAGGTCCCGTGGTTGAACCAGTCTGGGAAGCATCTGTTGCCAGAGGAAAGAGGCAGCAACTTGCTTGCTTTCAAAATGGCTGCTCTGACAAGGCCAGAGCTAGGTCACAGAGTGCCTTTGAGTGAATTAGAAGAAGGTGCCCTCTTGGGGCAGACATAGCCCCACAGGACCTCGGTCTGGCACGTGGACCACAGTTGGACTTCAGCCTTCACAGGCCCCTGGGCTGTGCACACCTGAGCAGTGAACAGCATGTACAGCTGTAGTTGGTGGCTGGGCCCCAGGCCCCAACTGCATGGCCAAAGCCCCCAGACCCTTCTCAGTCATTATTTGTGAGAGGCTGTGGGCCTAGGCTCCCCCTAGACATATGGGTCACCCCACATCTAAGCCAAGAACCCCCCCCCAAAGATGCAGGAAGCTGTACTCAGCACTGTCTCCAACACACAGCCAACCTGCTCAGAAATCCAGTATCCCACCCATGGCCTCGTCCATCATTCCATGACCCCTTCACGGAGGACAGGCAGACATAGCAGGAGGAGGGAATGGAGCCCCGAAGCCCTCTCTGCAGGCAGTGCCAAGCCTTCCTCTCTTCTTGCTGCTCTTTAAGAAGATTTTCTAAAGAAGAAGAACCTTCCGTGGGAGCAGATGGCGGATAAGTAGGAATGGTAAATAGTTTTAATTACTGCATAATGTAAGTGAGACAATAAAGGGGAGACAGTGGAAGCAAGCTGCTGCCGCCGAGGCCCTGAAACTGTTGTGGGGCCCAATTTGTCTGGCATGTGCTGTTCTCAGTCTTGGGAGGGCTTTAAAGAGAACGCCGAAAATATTAATTGCCCGCCTCACTGGCCCATCCATCTTCACAACCGAGTAACACGCTTTTTTAATTTCAGGGGAATCGTTTTCAAATGGGAATCATGCAAATGAGTATTTTAGCTATTCATTTGTTTTACTGCGAGCGCTTTGTGAGCAAATGGCCTACAGCTTGCAATGAATTAAAAGACATGGGCACTGGAGACCGATTTTTAATACAAAGTCTTGACTCGGAGACGACCCCGACCAGCAGCACAGAAAATGTTGGCATAGCAACTTTGGGCATTTTCATGCAAATTGGCTTCTATATAGATGATACGAATGCAATGTTTTCCTTCAACTAATCATCATAAAATTAGTTTCACTATATTTAAATGCCTCCACTTAATGCATTATATCCATATGCATGAAATTGCCTCCACTAATGCAGTACATAAAATGCCAAAGATACAATGAATAGCCAAATTGCAAGCAGTTATGTTATCTCCCATAAAAACAACGCCCCTCCCCTTCTTTTTTTTGTGAGTGTGGGTGTTTTTGAATATGTGGGCGCCAAAGGCATCTATCACAAATTGCTATTAACACACAGACTCACACACACACACACCCCAACGTCCTCTCCAGTTAAGTAACGTTAAGGTTGTAACACAATCGAACAAAAGCCAGGCAAGTCAGGGGCTGGGCTGGTGGTGCTCACCTGGGCTGGCTAACCTCCCCTCTCACAGGTGTGCGGCCAGAGGAGCTGGAGGAGCAGAGAGCATTTGCCTTGCCTTGCATAAGATCCAAGGGGGCTGGTTTCATGCCTCCTCCCCCGTCACCCATTACATTGGGAGGCCTGAAAAACTGTGTGTGAGCTTATCTGGATCCAGAAATGCAAATGGAAATAATCAAAGGTAGAGCCACCGTAGGCAAGAGCAGCTCCCTAAGACTGGCCCTGGTGGCCTGTAGAGATGAAAACTCTAGAGGAAAATGATCAAAATCAGTAACTGGGGAAGGACTTGAGAGGAGGAAAGAGAACGTCCACGGAACCCCTCTGTTCCGGGCACTGTGCTGGGCTCCACACACCGGCCACGTTAAGTCATCGTTACAACAACAGCGGAAATGTCAACATGATCGGCACTAGCCTTGTGGACAATGACATGAGTCTCAGAGAAACTGAAGAACATGTCCAAGAGACCAGAAAGCAGCAGAGGAAGGACTGAAACCCAGGTCTCTGATTCCAAAGCTGCAGTTTCCTCTGTGCCAAGTTGACCCCAGCAGGTGACAGCAAGCAATGGCAGGAATGGGTTCCACCACCTTTTTTTGCTTTAAGAGGATGTACCCTCTCCCTGGCAAGGGAGGGGCTGTGAGGATAAAGGAGGGAATGGTTTTCTGAGTCTCTCCTTCAACATTTAGGCTCGATTCTCCTTGTGCCTCTGATGAGTCCTCCATATGGATCCCACATTTCCCCCAGGTCAAGAGGATCAGGCTTCCCACGGAGCAGAGCTCCCCAGCTCACTAGCTGGGCCTTACTATATCCTCCAATCCCACCAAGGAAGACAGAGTTATTTATTTTCTGCTCCACCCTTGGTGGATTTGAAATTTGGCTTAAATACACAGGTGCCATTTATGTGCAGGGTGGGGGTCATGAGGAAGAGAAGCAAGAGGTAAACTTGGAATAATATAGGCCCTTTCTTCCCACCAAGAGTTGGAGTTCCACCTCAGGAACTCTCCAATTCTTATTCGTTGGAAGACTTTGTGTCTGGCTTAAGCAGGGGTACACTTTCCCACCAGAATGCATGAGGTAGCTGAGAAAACAATACGGTGGTTCCTGCAAAAAACAGAATCACGGTTTGACCCAGCGATTTCACTTCAGGGTATGTACCTAAAAGAAGTGAAAGCAGGAACTTGAACAGGTATTTGTACACTCGTGTTCACAGAAGCACTACTCACCATAGTCAAGACGTGGAAGCAAGCCACATATCTGCCAAGGGATAAATGGGTAAACAGAATGTGGTATATACACATGATGGAGTATTATTCAGCCCTAGCAAGGAAGGAAATTCTGGCACATGTTACAACATGATTGAACCTTGAAGAAAGTATGCTAAATAAACCAATCACAAAAAAAAACCATAAATACAATATAATTCCACTCCTATGAGGCACCTAGAGCAGTCAAATTTGCAGAGACAGAAAATCGAATGGTGGTGGTCAGGGTCCAGGGAGGGGGAGGGGGTGGGGGGAGGGGGCGGAGTTTAACAGGTGCCAGATTTCAGTCTGGGAGGACAGAAAGGTGGGAGAGCGGACAGCAGTGATGCCTGCACAACAGCGTAAGTGCCCGTAGCACTACTAAGCCATACACTTGTAGTTAAAGTGGTAAACTTTGTTGAGTGCATCTGACCACAGCTGAAAATTACAGAAAAAGAAAAGAGTGCATTCGGCAGGAACATCTTTCCCAAGACCCCAGGTCACAGAAGTCAGGGGCCAAATTCCCTGGATAGCTTGATGAAGAGGTGAGAATAGCCCCTTCTGATCGCTCAGGACTGGCCACCTCTTGAGAAGCACCCCTGTATTCAGTGCAGGCCTACTGAATTAAATTAGGTGGCAAAGTGAGGGAGACCCCTTAGAGTGACAGGGCTAGCTTAGCTGGGGTCTGAGGCACAGATCAGGAAGCCCTCCAAACTCATTCAGGTGACTCATCTTCATTGCCTTCTAAATGTCTCCCTCCTGTCTCAGTCTTGCCTGGACAAGCCCTTCCCCATCCCCAACACACAAATTTCCCAATTAAATTTCTCACCGGTGGTTGTTTTCCTTTGTTTCCCCTGGACAACTGGTCCTCTCACCACCAGGAATTGTTTACGGCTACTGTGACTTACAAACACTAACGTAAGTTGGCATATTCTCTTGCACACTGAATGATGTATCCCACCCATTGTTTTATCCTCACCAATCCTCAACCTTATCACTAGTCCTGTGATTACAATAGCAGCCACCGGGTGGCATGTTTTGGAAGTCCCAACTTCAGTGAATTATTGCAAATACCGCCCCTGGTGGCTGTAGTGAGACTTGCAGGCACCAAGCGGAGGTGGCAACTGACCAGGACTCAGGACCCATCAGTATGGAAGAGCCAGCCCTTCCCAGTGACTGCCAGTGCTTTTTCCCCACAGCTCCAGCTGCTGTCGCGTTTCCTCACGTATCTAGAAGAATCAGTATGTCTGCGTATGTACAACCTGCCGCAGTACAGGGCTGCAAACTTCAGTACCGGATGGGCCGTCTTCTCCCATGGCCGGGAGCCCAAGGTAAGACCAAATGTTCCAGCTCATTCTGTGTCTACCATCTTTTCTAGGCTTGGTTTTTAGATTGTCCTCTCATGGAAAGTCTCGCGTGGCCTCGGTCCTAACACCCTATCCGATGCAACCTCCTTTGTTACTTCCTTCCATCTCTGCCTCAGGGGAAGCTGGGTCTCCTCCTGCACTGGAACTCTGTCCTCCTTGACCGGCACAATTGTTGCCTCCCTTTGTAGGACTTCTTTTGCAACTAATAGTATTCTCCTAGTGTACAAGCGGTGAGAAAAAAGAAAGAAAGAAATGGTGACTCGCAGGAATTAGCGGGGATTCACTAAGAAAGGTCATGCCAAATTCACCTGGTATTTCCTCTGACGGGTTACTGCACACCTAATGTATTCTGATTTTGCAAAGCATTTTGTCTCTCTCGTTCGCCTTGTGGGAGAGATGAGCCAAGATGAGAGTTTAGATACACAGAGTCACATCTACGCCACAGAGAACGTGGAACAATTGATCAGGAGGGGGTCGCTGGCGGAATGCAGGGCCCTGCCTTTATCTCTGTTCTAGTCTGCATTTTACTGCCTTGAAGGAAGACTCTCGAAGCAGACTTTCTGCATTTCTAAAAGCACTAGAGTAACGGAATATACAGTGGGAACATATCTCATAGACTACAAAAATTGGGCTGAATGAAATAAGGTGAAATCTAGCAGACAAAAAAAAGTGTGTAGTTTCCCATTTAAGTTCAAACAATCAGTTGGCTGAGCATAGGATGGGGGACACTTGGCTTGACTGCAGATTGTTATTTAAAATCCCTGGGGTTTTAATCATCCACAAACTGATTTCTCACTAAAGCTGAGGTAGAGCTGCTAAAAGAACTTCTGCCCACTTGGATGGGAGCAACGCAAGTGCAGGGTAGAGATGGTGGGGGGCTGCACCCACTGAGGACACAGGGGAGTGCCTAAGGCAGTCAGGATGATGTGGCCATTTGACGTGAGTACTGCTTGGACTATGGAAGGAAACAGGGACAGAACTAGTCCCTGGCGGATGATTCTGAGAGGTGACCACACCCTCTTTACTTTGAAATCCCCAAATCTACTCTTGCACCCGACAGAAGAGAAGGTGCCGCGCATGTTTACCAAAAGGATGGATGCGTGAACGATTAGAGGGGTCTGGAGGCTTTCTCCGACTGCTGGAAGGGCTTTTACATGAAAGAGGGAGCAGGGTCCAACTGCGATGAGGGCCCAGGGTACCTTTGGTGCCCTGAAGCCCCTTGCCTGTGAGCCCACCCACAAATCTATCCACTGAAAGTCCATCCCTAGGACTCCAATTCTAAGTCATTTGTGTGCCCTGTAGTGGAAGGAGACATCAGCTCCCGGGTTCAAATTCTTCCTCCACCACCTCCTGTGTGAACCCGGGCAAACCAACTCCTCCGCACCTCTTTCTCTAACTGCCGCCTCCTTCACGGGGTTGCTGTGAGGATCGAAACACATGGGGTACATCAGGAATCTGGCACATAATAAGGCCCCTCCCCCAAAAACTGTAGAACGAGTGAATTTCCTCTGAACACCTCTCATGTGCCCTGGTCACTCATATACCTCGGTGTCACTGATTAAAAAGAGAAAAAGAAAAGCCCTATGCCCTCTACATCCTGCTCCTTCTTCAGGGACAGAGCCTTCCCTCCGGCATGAGGAAACCGCCCTGACCACGCTTAGCCATGGTTCTTCCTGCCTCTTCTGGTTCCCCAACTCACTCACTGTCTATTCCCTGCCCTGTGCCCCAGTTCCCCCAGGGGAACCAAGGGGCATCTGCAGGGACCGCCCGCCATCTGGGTCTACGATCACTGGCTCCCAGATCAACACCCTAGTCTGCAAGCTGAACCGGAAAGTTCAGAGTACAGCACCCTAACCAGGGACTCTGGACACCCAGACTCTAGCCCGAGCTGTTCAAAAACTAGGCCACTCTTTCCCCTCTCGAGGCCTCAGGGAAGGCCTTTACACTGTCCCTCACATGTGATGATTCTCTGAAATACTCTAGCTCAGGGGTGTCAAACTCATTTTTGCCGGGGGTCACATTGGCCTCCCAGTTGCTGTCAAAGGGCCGAATGTAATTTCAACTCCTTAACAGTTAAGGAATAGTTACATTTATACAGTCCTAAAATTATTTCGGTCCTTTGAAGGCAACCATGAGGCTGATGTGGCCCCTGGTGAAAATGAGTTTGACACCCCTGCTCTAGCTCATGATATTCTCAGTAACTGCAAGGTAAAGATGGGTCCTTCGTGGAAGGGGATACCTACGTGGCAGCCATTTTTACCTTGTAAGGAGGATGCAGGGACTTGGAGACTATGACATGCGGCCCCCATCATGTTTATCCAAGTATTCCCATAACTACTGAGAAGACTCCGTTCTTCAGGCCCCTTCAGGACACACAATGGCCCATGTCAGAATAACGCCCTTGGAGGCTTCTTGAACTTCTCACTGGTTTTCTCAGAAGTAGAAGCACACTGGTTGGAAATCTCTAATCCCTGGGGGCCTTGGGGAACGTCCTTTCCCTCTCTGGGCCTCATTTTCCCATCTGTAAAATGAAAGGATTCAGGGCCCTGGCTGGGTAGCTCCGTTAGTTAGAAGATCTTCCCAAAACACTAAGGCTGCAGGGTCACTCCCTGGTCAGGGCACATACAAGAATCAACCAGTGAATGCACAGGTAAGTGGAAAAACAACTGATCTCTCTCTCTCTCTCTCAAAATTAATTTTAAAAATAATCTATTACATCAGCTTTTAAAAAATGAAAAGATTCGGGTAGAGGAGCTCTGGAGTCCCTATCAGCAACAACTTCAAAATTATGCATTTTAGTATGGCCATTCCCCCAATAATTGAGGCAGAAATATCAAAACAGGACCAGGGGTCAGTAAACAAAGCTTATTAAATGGAAACCTCAAACAATTATTATTCCAATCTTAATCAAGAGACCCAAATAATCTGACTTCTCAATTTGCTCCAGCAATTTCCTTGAATTCCTGCCGTTGATTAGTTCGGGCAGCCAGTTAATGGAGTCTGGCACACCAAACCCATTCATTTTGTTTTCTTAGAGGCAGGCTCCATCTTGGAGGTCAGAACCAGGAGGTGATGGCTCTCAGTGTATCAACGGGAGAGCCAGGCAGCTCCTGCACAGTGTCATGACCATCTGGGATCCCACAAGAACGATGACATTAGAGAATGAAGCCCTGGCTGGTGTGGCTCGGTGAATCAAGCACCGGACTGCGAAGCAAAGGATCTCTGGGATCACTGGTTCGATTCCCAGTCAGGGCACATGCCTGGGTTGCAGGCCAGGTCAGGTCTCCAGTAGGGGGCACGCCAGAGGCAACCACACATTGATGTTTCTCTCTCTCTTGTTCTCCCTCCCTTCCCCTCTCTCTAAAAATAAATAAATAAAATGTAAAAAACAAAAAAGAATGAGAATGAAGAAGGATGGTGAAGGATGTCCCAAGTAGAAGGTGCCAGCCACTACTGGGCATGGGCTGGGGGCGGATGTCTGGTGAGACAGGGCTGGCAGTGGCAGAGTCCATGCCCACACTGGTTGGGATCACAGGTATCATGGGGGGGTGGGCAGAAAAAGGTCAATAATGGAAATTCACAAATGGGCACTGAGAGGCTCCACTGGAGAGTAAGCAAAAATTGTAATTGCATGGACCAAGTTAACTCGCCACCAGAGAGCAGGCAGGTGTCAGGTCAGAGGCAAGAGTGAAGGCTGAGGGCCCACCTGGTTCAGAGTACACTCATTCATTCAACAACATGTACTGAGGACCTCCTGTGTGCCAGCCACTGTTCTAGGCCCTGGGGACACAGCCATGAAACAAGACAGAAGAGCCCTGCCCGCATGGCAGAATTCCAATGGAGGAAGCAAACAACAAATAATTACATAACATGTCACATAATGATTGATAAGGGCCATTAAAAATGGAATGGGAGAAGGAATGGAAAGTGATGGGAGCTGCTATTTCATAGAAGATAGTCAGGGAAGGCTTCTCTGAGGAGGTGACAGGGAGCGAAGATCTGAATGGAGCAGGGAGTGAGCAATGTGAGTATCAAATGAATTTCACCAAAAGCTGTTCTTGTCACTGTTAATTTAACTTACTGAAAAGGCTATGGGGTAGGCAGCCCAGGGCTGGAAGAGAGGGTGAAAGGGGCCCACAGGTCCCAGGCTCCTCTTCTCTTTCTGTTCTTCTATCCCAGCACTGTTGTCCTTAAGGACACAATGCCCATGAGGCAGCCACTCACCTCCAGGCACAGAGGGCAAGTTTAAGACAAGAACGGAGAAGAGAAACAGGCATAAAGGCCACAGGGACATCGGCTGAGTATGTTCTCATGAGCCCCACCCAATGACTGCTGTCTTCATGGCCAGAACTGGGTCACGTGGCCAACTCTGCCCCAATCACTGGGCCAGAGAAGAGGGTTGCGGGGTCGGTGAGCAACACTATGCCAGTCTCTGCATCAGTGGTCTAGGGGTCCACGTGCTACCCCCACCTCAGCCACCATAATGCCTGCCACTTAGAGCCCCGAAGAAATCATTGGAGTCCTGGAAGGGCACACAGAGTGTGACTTTACCAAAGGAGACGTGAACTCTAAGAGGCAGCCCTGCTGGCAGGGCCCGAGTGAGGGTCAGGACTGAGGCACTCGCCCATAGGAACACAGTTCATGGAGGCACCCAGAGCTCTGTGATCAAGATATGTAATATCTTCATGCGATTTTTTTAAAAATCAAAATTAATGCCCAAAACCCATGATGAACAAAACATCAAAATTTTAAAGAGAGACACGATCAGTATTGCTGATTTTTACATTGCTCAGGGTCCGGTTGGTTCAGCACCACAATGCATTGTTACTGACCCTGTCTTCATGTAAAGTTGTGGGATTTTATTTATCATAAATTGTTGATATTAATTTTTATTTTAAAAATATGTTGTATTAAAATCTCATTTGATTGCTGAGTATTTGGCACCCATATAAATTCTGCACCCGATGTAAATGCCTCACCCACCTCCCCTGGTCCCAGCCCTGCTAGCTGGAGGCCTGTAAGGAGACCCTGGCTGGACAGAGGTCAGGCTGCCCCGCCAAGCAGTTACTACGTCTGCAGACTTCGGGGTCACACAGTGGACACATGTAATTTTTAGCCCTTTGCCATGACGTGTTTGGATTAAAGGCCCTGGTATTTGTTTAATAAGAAAAGGCAGTAGCCATTAAAAATTTAGTCCCGCACATTAGTAGCTCCTCTCTGAGGTGCTGTATTTATTTCATCATAGTAAATTTGGGCCAAATCCCCTCCTGGGGCCTCCAGCACCTGCCTCCATACCCCGGAGGAGTTCATCACTAGGGGACCCCCTGCCCCACGGCTCACAGGGAGATAAACACCTTATCCTCATTACTCACATGGCTAATTGTGAACTGATTTAATTAAAGTATACAGATATTTCCCCAAGTTAGTTACATTTCATATCATTCCATTAGGAGTAATGGGCTGAAATGAGGAGCCTCAGAGAGGGAGGCTGGCCAGGTGGGTGAGGAACCAGAGCCTCCTCAGCCTGGGCAAGGCTCGCTGCCTGACTGTTGCGGCGGTCTGCAGGCGAGCTTGGCAGTACAGGTCACCAGGAGACCCACCTCAACACAGCAACCTTCTGGGACATCCATGGGTCCTCTTAATCACATGCACCAACTGCCCACAGGCTGGGTTGGGAACCGGGTTTCCAGCCCATTCTGTCACTTACATCTCTGTGACCCGGAGCAGCCACCTCACTCAGCTGAGCCTTGGCTTACTCCTCTGTAACATGGGAATAATAGTAATGTCTGCCTTAAGTGGTTGGTACTAGATTAAATGGAATAGGCCTGGAAAGACTTTAGCAGAGCACGTGGCACATAGCTAGTGCTTAATAAATAATAATGACATTATTATCTGTGAACTGGTGTATGGCTACAGAGTGAAGCAGTAGAGACAGTGAAAGAAGCATCTTTCCCAGAGTCAGAAATTTCGGGGTGTGGTTTCAGATATGCCCCTAACTTTCTATGCAATCTTTGGCAATTTGCTTCATTCCCTGGGCCTTAGTTTACTCACCTGACAAACTAGGGAAAGGTAAATTAAGAGACTGATGTTGGCCTACCTTATATCTCCCCTTTGTCCTTCCCGGCCCAGCCCTGATTGGGGCAGTAATGCACCAACTACAACATCCACATCTGCCGATCTCTCTTACAGAGGGAGCTGACCCCATGGCCAGTTCTGGTCAACAAGATGAAAGCCAAAATTGTTTTCTTCTTGGGTGGGGTTCCCAAGAAGTCTTCTTTAAAAGGGAGCTGACTCAGCTGGAAGGTACCCCTTCCATTCTTCCCCCTTCCTTCTTTTTCCCAAATAGAATGTGACTGTGATGGTTAGAGCTCCAGTGGCCATATTGTGATCATGAGGCAACCTTAAAGATGGAAGCCACTCAGCTGAGCAGAAAGATAGGAGAGGCCAGAGTCTTGAATGACATCTTGGAGCTGTTGCCCCAGCCCTGACCACCCTGGATTTCACAGTACATGAGAGAAAAACAGGCCTCGTCTTGCATGCTTTGTTTTGCCTTCTGTTTTCGTTAAGCCTTGGCATTTTGGATCTTGGTACCTTGTTGCAAATGCTGTCCCTAATGGATACAGGGCCTCCTGCTGTATCGGCATCTTAAAAGCTTGATCTCGGAGCTGATCAGATCTGCCTGCCCATCCCTGTGCTGCGCTGCCCTGTAGTCATGTGTCTCTCTCCCCCTGACCCCAGCCCCCACCTGCTCACCCAGCTCTGGGTCTTCACTGCAGAGCCAAGACCCCCAGGTCTCCAGCCTGTAAGTGTCCACATCTGAGGAGATAAGAAGTAGCCACTTCTCACCGAGAGGTCAGGCCCCTGATCTACATGCTTCTCAAGTGCCTGCTGCCCGTGGCAGGGCAGACAGACCACGGAGGGGGTTTATTTATGACAGCTCTGGTATAGTAAAGAAGGCGAAGATTCGCTGCTGAGGTTTTATTCTGCCCCTTTCCGATTGTTTACTGCTGTAGACTGAATGTTTGTGTCCCCCCCAAATTCATATATTGGATCCTAATGCCCAGTGTCTTGGTATCAGAAGAGGTGGAGCTTCTGGAAGGAGATCAGGTCATACGGGCAGAGCCCTCCTCGGCGGGGGCAGTGCCTCTCTGAAGGAGGCCCCAGAGAGCGTGTTGCCCCTTTCACCACACAAGACGATGGCTGTCCAGGAGAAAACGGGCTCTCACCGGCACCTTGACCTTGGGTTTCCAGCCTGCAGACTATGAGAACGAAGTTCTGCTGTTTGTAAGCCACAGTCTATGGTATCTTGTTACAGCAGCCTGAATGGGACAAGGCCATGACAAGCCTCTAAAATATCTCTGGGCCTTGGTTTTCTAATCTACAAAGTGGGAATAATAAGGTACTGTGCCCATTCGGAAGGGGACGGGAATGAGGAAATGAGAGGTATGTGAAATGCACTACAAATCAAAAAGCACAGGACACTCACCAGGAATTGTTATTGTCAGAGACCATTTTTGAGCCGCTCTGCAAGTCCTTCCTGAGCTCCTTCTCTGAGCCCAGCCCTGCGGGCCCGGTGAGAGGGACACCAAAAAAGAACAAACCACCGCCCTCCATCTTACAGAGAAGGGAGTGGGGACTCAGCGAGGGTGAGGTGCTAAGGCCGCACTGCTAAAACGTGGCAGCACTGGGCTCCCACCAGGCTGTCTGAGTGAAGAGCTGTGGCCAAGCCCAGCCAGCACCTGATCTTACAAACAGAGTCTTCTTACTGGACCACAGGCACACTCATCTATTCCTGCCTCGTCTAGGGCTGCTTCTGCACCATAGCAATACCGTTGAGTGACTGTATCAGAGGTTGTAAGCCTTGCAAAACTTAAAGGATTTACTGCTGGTCCTTTACAGGAAAAATTTCCTGAACCCTGATCTAGAGCCCAGCCTACTTGCCAATCACCAAGCCACCACTGAGCACCTCTTGTATGCCTGACACTGCGTTGGCTGGTGGTTCGGAGATGGGCTGGATATGAACCCAGTGCTTCCCAGGGTGCCAGGGAGGCCAGCCCCATTTCACAGATAAACAGACTGGGGTCTGGAACCACAAAGCTTCCCCAGCCCCCTGAGAGATCTGTGGTTGAAATGGACCAAAATCCAGTCTGGCACCTCGCTGCAGGCCCACATCAGGACGAACAAGGGGAGCAAGATGGAGAGGGCTGAGGGAATCATTTTCTCTCTCCCTCTGTCTCTTTCAAGGCCCTCCATCAATTCCCAGTTGTGGGGAAGCCAGGGTAAATTGTGGCACCTTACTAGGAAGGAAAAACGATGACACTGTGCGCGCTGCCTCAGGGACAGTTGCTGAGTGCCATGCGTGTGCTGTGGCTGTTAGATACCTTTCTTCTGTTAATCTCACAGCCACACTGCCAGGTGGGTGTTCTCACCTCACAAGGGAGTAAATGACTCATCCAAGGTCGAAGAGGTCACAGAGCTAGGAAGAGGTAGAGCCAGAATTAGAACCCACATCTATTTAATTCCAATTTCCAGACGGATGCCCCAACCACCTTTATGTTCAGGGACTCAGTGTTTGGGGGCAATGAGAATGGGTTTGCCTACTTGGAAAAATGTTATGGGGGCTGGTGGGGGAATCGATTCCTGGATCTCTCAGTCACGGTCTTCTGGGAGTTTTGACCCTCAACCTTGAGCCCTCCTGCTTCCCTCCATCTGTCACAGGTCACTTCCGCACCCTGAGGTAGCAATGACCAAGAACTAGGCCCCCTCCCATGGGACTCTGCTCTTTAACGAGGATTAACTTGGAAAGTGTATTGTTTTAAGGGTAGGTGTGCAGGCCTCTGCTAGCCAGGCACAGGGGCAAAGCTCTCCTGGGTCCCTGAAGCAGCATCTGTGTCCGGGGCATCCGGAGCCAGGGTTCCACTTTCCTTCCACCTCCAAGAACTTGACCGAGTTTTTAGATTCTTCTAAAATAAGAGGGTGCTGGGTTTGTGGTGTGCGCACCCCCGATGGCGCAACCTACCAGCAAACTGGGGGTGTTGAGGGGAGCTGGGTTTCAAAGCTGCCATAGGTGACAGTGTCAGGACAGAAGCAGGCTCCAAACGGCAGCTTGGCCCTTCAGGTCTCACTGTCATTCCTTACCCGAGCACCCTCCTTCCCCACCCTCAGGCTGCAAACCCGGGTCATCCTTCTCACACCTGCATCAGGACCAGAGGTAGTCCAAGAAAAGCCCCGGGAAATGGCTCACAATCCTGGTCCTCTCCCTCTCGCCTCCCTCCTCCGTTAACAGAAGTCACCTCACTCAACAGACAGGCTGGGCGCTGGCCCTGTGCCCTGCAAGGGAGGCCTGACCCCACAGCCCCCCACCCATCTCCATCCCTTGGTCTTCCAGGTCAGACCAAAGTACCAGATGGTCCAACCTGCTTACCACCCAAAGCCCCAGGGTCCCTCCAGCCCCTCTGCCCCTAGCCACCTTGCTGGTGTGTTTACTTAAGGCTGACTGCTATATCTGGAAGTTCATTAATTTTTTGTGGGTGCCAAAATGCGGATCATTTGTGCTTATCCTCAACTAAATAAGTCAGGTCATAAGAGGTAATGCCATGGGTAGTGGAATGTAAACAAACACATTCTACCTCAATAAACATGCTAATTTCCAGCTATAATATTCACAAGTAAAAGATCCATCACGCCGACCCTATTTGGCAAAGGCAGCGGGCCTCATCCGTCAACGAGGGAGGCTCCCGCCAGTTCGCTGCAGGAGGGAAATAGTACAACTTAACTTGCTTGATGACGCCCTCGGGGGGAAACATGAGCCTCATAAATGAGTCTGGAAATGTGATAAAAGGATAATCTTGCATAAATGAGCCTATATCATCATTACCTGCACCGACCAAGGCCAGGCGCAGGCTTTGAGTGATGGAGTCACATTTCATATAAATTAAGGCCAAGGAGTCAGTGCACCAGGCCAGCGGGAGCTCTCCGTCCTTGCCATGTCCCACTGGCCACCCTTGCCCGAGGCTGCCACACAGGATGAGTGTGGGACTAGGGGGAGGCTTCAGCCCTGGCTGGGGCTGGGGTGCTGAGATGGGAAGAGCAAGAACAGCCCAGGGCCTGTCTGAACATGAGGGCAGCCCTGGCAAAGGGAGACATTGGAGGGGGTCTTGGCCCCATCTTATCTCACAGAAAAATTATGGAATCTATTAACGTATTTACTCAATAATATTTATTGGACACCTATTAAATGCCAAGGCACTGAGATAGGCACTTAAAAATTCTAAGTAAGATGAAGCCCTTGCTTTTAAGAAGCCACAGGGGGCTCAGGAAGGTAAAGCAAGTCCTCACAGCCTGCTTGGTCTGTGGTCCAGTGCTGAGGGCGCTCGGAGAATGGAAAGACTCCCTACACCTAGGTATGGCTGAGAGGGTTGGGCCCCTCCCTCCCCTCTTGGCCCCTCCCCATCCCCAAGACCCTCTAGGGACCCTGGCCCTGCCTCTACCCATAGGTGTGCAGCTCCTACTAAGCTCCTCTCTCCCTGTCTGGAGGTCCTCTAAGCAAAAGACAGAAAGGTGGATGAGAAATGCATAGAACATGGACACCATCTGGGAACAGGTCTGGTGGAGATCTAGATGCTCCTTCCTGATCCTTGCTTGCCCCCTTCCAGGGGAGACTGGAGGCACCCCACCCAGGTCCCCTACACATGGCTGAGGCACCGGTGCCCGCTGCTGGAGCGTAGGCAGCTATAACTCACAACCACCCTCCTGTGTAGAGGACTGACATTAGCCAAAGTGGTGCCTCTGCCTGCCCCTCTGATGTCAGACTAGGTGATGGAGGGCTGCAGAGGCTGGCCCTCTTGACTGAAGGTGGGTCAGGGGCTATGCTCTGTGGTACAGGTTCTGCCCCAGAGGTGGGGGTTGGGGGCTCAGCTGAGGCTGGGCTCCAGCAGAGACCACACCCTTGCTGCCCCATCCTGCTTCCCTCACTCCCTTCTCCTGAGAACACGCCCCCATAAGCCATGTGCATCCAAGTCCAAATCCGCATCCGCATCTCAGGCTCCACTTTCAGGAAGCCCAACCTAGGCACCCCATTTTTCCTTTCAGCACCCAACTTTTGTGTGTTATCTCCTCAAAGACAGACATAGAAACAGCCCATCACAAGGCAGTGTGGTGGTGGCGGCACCCCCATTGTGAGCAAATGCTGAGGGGGCAGCTAAATATGCCTCAGGGGGTCAAGGAGGCTGGTTCAGAGAAGGGGTGCCCACCTTCTCTGGGTTGGGGCCTGTGATTTCTGGGGGCGGCGAGGGAGGCAGGAAGGATGTTCTAGGCAGTGGGAACAGCATACCCTTTAATTTCCAAAGTCCTTTCACATGTCACTTCACAGCACATAGAACCTGGGAGGTAGAGTGGAAAGAGCTGGCTGTAGAAGCCCCAGCACCTTCACCAGGGGCAGGGCTGGCCAGGCCCTCCTGCACCGAATGCTCATTTCAGGGGTAAGTGAATGTGTACAGGCGAGTGAGCAGAATCTCTGTGACTACTTCTCCGGGAACAACATCTTATACCCTGTCATTCCCGGGTGCCTGCTCCCTCTCTGGACCAGAAAATCTTTTACAGCAGGGACTGGGCTTGGCCACTGGAAGGCTCCGTGAGGCCTGGCTTTTGCTCTTCGCACGGAATTGGTGCTCAGTCAGTAAAGACTGGCTCCATGGCCCTGAACTGCGGACATGAGAGGAGAGAGGGATTGCCAAGAACAGAGGGTGTTGGGCATGTAAAGACCTTCATTCTTCCAGCTGCCAAACAACTGTGTGATGAGATGGCACAATCAGTGACGTAGAAACGGGGAGAGGAAACAACTGTGTGCCTACTGTGTGCAGGAACTGCACCAGGTGCTTTTGTAGGCTGCACTTAAACCTGCCAATAACCTGGAGGTGTTATTATCATTGCCATTTCACAGATGAAATCAAGGGGGGCAGGGCGGCAGGGGGGCAGCTGACATCTGCATGTACTGAGGTCCACAGTGTGTGCTCTTTCCATCCTCTCCCTTCTTTAACCCCGTGGGAGTATATTTTTAAATCCGAGTTGCAGAGGTCTGGAATGGGTTGACCAGATCTTTCCAGAAGCAGAAGATCTGAAAGACCCCGGGTATCCATTTCAGCAGAGAATCCTCTGATTCAGGCTGCCTGGGCCCAAGGAGCCCTGAGAGGCACCAGATCCCCCTCCCAGGCCAAGGCCGGCTCTCCTGAGTCACTTCCCAAGCCGTGCCTCTCTCAGAGAAGAGGGCCAAGCTTCCAGGATTGTGTGATTCAGAGCCCAGTTTAGGGTTAATTTTATGAAGGAAGAAAAAGGTATAAATGATGTTGAAAACTGAGCTGACAAGCTCGTGGGAAACCTGAGCGGCAGACGTCTTAGTCCAAAGTCCTGGCTGACAAATCGCTGGCCCTTGCCAAACCCGGGGAATGGAAGCTTGCACATTCCTGGGGCTACATGTTTCAAATATTTTCCGTGGTTTTGCCAGGGGAGGGCCAGGAGAGAAGAATCTGTCATTGCCAAGTTGGGTCTGCAAAACCGCTTGGCTAGCAGGGAGCAGTGAAATCACAGCAGCCGGAAAACCTGACTCATGAGCTGCAGGGGAGAGTGGGGAGAGGTAACCCAACCTCAGACCCGCAGGGGCAGGCAGGGATCCTTTGACTCAATGCATTCTTGCCAGCTAAGTACTGTGCTACCCCTCCCTCTGCGTGAGAGCCTCCTGCCGTCTCCATCAGGGCGAACACTTGTTGAGCACCTACTAGGTGCCATGCATCACGCTGAACATCTGATTGGACAGCCCGAGAAAGTTAGCAGAGCAAGCGTCACATGCCTAATTTTCAAATCAGGAAACTGAAAGCCAAAAAGGTGTAGGGACTGCCCCACACCACACAGCAAATGGCCAGAACATGGGTTCATCCTTTGTGCATCGAGGGCCTGCTATGTGCCGGGGATGGGGTCAAGAACAGGGGTGCAGAAATGGAGATGTTAAGGCCTTTTCAGGGAAGTGCACCAAGTCTCTCAGAGTTGAACCATTTGGTGTTTTCAAGACAATTCATATCTGCTACCAAAATTTGCTTATTAAACCATGTGAGGGACGAGGGGCAAGGGTAATTTGGAGACCTGGCAACATGGAGATGGGGGAGGAGAGGGAGGTGGTAGAAGGAGCCCTGGGTGACAAGTCAGGAAACTTGGCTTCTCAGTTCAGCCTATTGCTAACTCACAGTGTGACCAAGGGAAAGTCACTACAGTCCCATTGGGTCCCAGGTTCTGAAGAACACATTCTCCATGCCTCTGGAAGTACCCCATTCCCTACATGCTGCCTTCATGTCGATGGCAGGTCTCAGCCTGAAGACCTTCTCTGGCTGCAGGAGGATGCTGCACCCCCAGGTGGGCCAGGCCAGAGATGCTGGGGAGTTCTTGCCACCAGGAATAGGCTTCAAAAAAGACAAGCAAGAGTTGGGGGATGAAGACCCACTACCTGTCCCTCTGAACAGGAAGACACTGAAGGTGTGTGGGATTCAGCCCTCAGAGCTCCTCAGGGGTGCAGAGTCCCCAGTGCCCGCAGGGGGCACCCTGCTCATCAAGCGCCTGTGTTCTTCCTTTCCTTCCTCCTCACATCCCCTCCAGAGCTTCCTGTGATCATCTCCCCAGTAAACTACTTGCACTCAGATCCTGTTTCAGGCTCTGCTTCTGGGGACAGCCACACTAAAATAGTTTCCTTGTCTGTAAAGGAGGAATCCAGACAGAGGAGGCTTTTGCCCCCATCTGTGACAACCCTCACAGTACATGGAAGGAGTGAGTGAAGCCCCCAAAGGAGAAGATGCTGTCTCATCAGTTGTGACTTTCCCCCTCTCCCAGGTCTCCAGGAAGCAGCCGCTGAGCCCCACTGGCCCTGCCTGCAGCCAAGAGCAAGGCCTGGCAGGTAAGGCCTCGGGCAGGGCAGAGCACAGAGTGAGGGCACCAATGCAGGCCTGCTCCCAAGCTACAAATCCCCTAGTGACCCCTACCCATAGCCTAGGTGGTCCCTCAGGGTGCCCTGAGAAGAGGGCCCTGTGGAGAGAACAGAGAGAAGAACAGGCAGGAGTTGGGCCAGAGGGCCACAGCCCCTCACTCGGCTCCTCGTCCAGCCTGCCCAGGCCCCACTGCTGCACTTTGCATTGCACACAGCCCTCTGCCGTCCGCCCGAGTCTTTGCTCACCCTGCCCTCTAGTGGGACTGTGATTTCCCCCGTCCCCCGCCCCGGGCCAGCTCCTCCTCCACCAAAGTGGCTCAGCTACTCCACCCGCCTTGTCTTCCCTAACATCTGCCCTGTTCTCGCCACCGGGAGCCACCCACTCCTCCTGCCCCTCGATGGGGTCTGGACACCCCCAGCATCGTACCCAATATGTCGTCTACGGGAGCCACTGTCAATGAATGAGTCTGTCTTGTGTCTTCCCGTAAGATCTCGAGGACAGGACTCAGGCTCATTTACCTTTCTGTCCTCAGGGGCTGGCACTCACAGCTCCAGAAATGTTGAGACCCCAGAATTATTGTCACTTCGCTACCTTTGCTTTCTCTTTTCCTTGGTGGCCATAGACAGCAGAGCCAAAGAAAAGCTCTCTTACGGAGCAGTGAGAAGGCACCAACGGGGAAAGGGAACCACGGGGCCTGTTCAGGCAGGGAATCGGGGACTCAGCCTCCAGGGAGCCTGGTGCACAGACCAAAGGCAGGGGACATGGGGCCCCAGACCAGAGCCTCAGGGGGTCGGCTCTGCTCCACCACACAACCATTCACAGCTGGAGATACGCAATAAAGTGGCCCTGTAACAAGTCCCCTCTCAGGACAATTTGTAGCAGTGTAGTGGTGTTAAAAGCTTTTCTAGCTGCGGAATCCAAAGTCCTACTCAAAGTCCAACAGGTAAACAAGTGCCCTTGTCCGAGTGAAGGGCAGCTGAGGGCGGCCTTGCCAGTCCTCTCAACAACCCCTTATCTTGTGGCAAACCACTCAGAGAGTCCCCTGGGCTCCAGTAACAGTGGAACCTCTTACAAACCACTGGCCAAGTGGAAGAGCTGGATGTGTCTGAGGACCCAGGTTCCAGTTCCACTCTGCCACCTCCAGGCTGCATGAGCCTGGGCAGGTCCCTTCACCTCTCTGGTCTCCAGTCTCCTCATCCCCACAAAGGAGAAGATAACATCTCCCTCTCAGGTTGCCAAGAGGCTCAAAGGTGGTAACCGGGGTGGCACTGCGCCTCACTGGGGTCACACACCTAATGGGTGGCCCAGAGGGACTGGAGAAGCTGTGTGGCATCACGAAAGAGGCGCTCTCAGGAGGGAGGCACCGAGCCCTGGGCTGCAGAAGACATGGCTGCGAGACTCGGCCCGAGGTCGCCTTTCTTCTGGGGGTTTCAGGCCCCAAGTGCTCCGGAGCGCCTCTTTGCCCCAGACCTCATTACCAGCCAGCTGGGGACCCCGCACAGTCGCTGTTCCTCTTCCCTGGGTGTGGGGCTGAGACACGTGAGCATAAGCGGTTCCTCCCCTCACCGCTCCACCAGCCAAACCCCAGTCCCCGCCCGGGACCTGGACCCCTAAAGGGAGATGGAGGCAGAGTGTTCTGGCTCCAGGAATCAGCTAATGGAACCTTGTTAATTACTATGTAAATTACTTTAATAGCCTGGATCCCTCTCAGACAATTGTTTAAGGGCTTGAGGCCCTAGACTAGGGAGATGGGGGTCTCCGGTGAGGGGAATGGGCGACCTCTCCTTGGCCCCAGGGCTCCCACATACGGGCTCCCGAGGGCAGGAGTGGGGTGCACACATGGAGAGCCCAAGGAAAGGAGGACTTCACATCTGACCCTGGCCTGTAAGGATCCTGACAGTGACCTGGAGGTGCAGGGATCAAGTCCACCTTGAAGGCTGGAACTCTGAGGGACCGCGGATGATCTCTAGTCCATCCCCCTCCCTCACTGCATCCAGAGAGAAACAGAAGCTCAGAGCAGGTGTGTGACTTACCAAAGTCACACAGCAAGGAGATGACCAGCCAGGTGATCGGCTGGACAGCAGTCTCCCACCTCCAGACCAGGGGTCTCAAACTAGCACCTGTGGGGTATGCTGGACATGGTGCTCTTCTGGCAACGTCACAGTGAGGGACCTTTTCAGTTCACAGGGGAAAGAAGTTAAAGGAAGGCATTTTCTTGACTTTTAAGTTTTGTGTGTAGTGTTTTTTAAAGAGACACTATCCTACAGATAGGATACATAGTTACACATTCTTCTGTAAATGTGCTCTTGTACTATGGAATTAAGTATGTCAAAACGCCACGGCATTCCATCAAGGACACTATGACTTTAAGACTCTGTTACCTGAAGGAGACCAGCAGCCCTGAAGCACTTATTTTCATCTCAGTTTCCCAGATAGGGGAGGAGACGCAGAGGGATGTTACCAGCTTGCCTCAGGACTTCTGGGGGACTAGTGCCGTTTCCACCAGGCCAGTTATTAGGAGTGTGTGTAAACTAAGAGTGAATAGCTCTGAAGGAGGCAGCAAGGAGGGGAGGTGGGGAAAAGTGAGGATGATGGTACCGTGGGGCTGTTGCCAGGACGACAAGCTCGTGGGGGAGGCGTATGAGCTCCATTTCACTGACGTCGCCCCTGGCTGCTCACAGGTGTACTGCTCCTGCATCACCACCGAGTTTCACAAAGCAGGTCTGCTGGCCAGAAGAGGGCTGGACTGGAGTGGTTTTACTGCAATATGGTGGCTCTGTGGCCACTTCCTACCTGTGTGACCTTGGGAATGTGGCATCACTTCTCTGGGTCTTGATTTCTTCATGTGAAAATGAGAACAAGAAGACTTGCGTCACAGGATGCTCGAAACAATGAAATGAGATGGTGCTAGGCATCTGGACCAGTGCCCAGCACATAGTAATGTGCACCTTCTCCCTCTTTGTCCTTGTGTGCGTGTGTGTGTGTGTCTCCAAAATACAAACGTTTTAAAATCAAGGTCAGGTGCACAGACCTGGGGTGTGTCCATGTTAAAATGCAGCAGGCCTTCAAACATCCCCAGGAGCTCAGTCCTTCCCTTGCACTCCAAGCGCAAAGAGTCTGACCGGAAGCCGTCAGTGCCCAGGAAGGCTCCCTCAGCCTCTCCCGCACCGCCCAGCAGCCCCAGATCCGCCCTGTGCACCAGCGCTGGGCACTTCCCATGGGGGCTGCTGGGGCTGTTTGCCTGCCTGTGTCTGTACTGGGCTGAGCTCTAGAAAGGGAGGAGCCACATCTTGTTCACCTGGCTGTGGACTGGCTTTGGTTACAAGTTACAGAATCCAAATGAGCTACTTAATCAAAAAGGAAAATTTTCTGGAAGGCCATGAATGTGGTTTAGGAGAGGGCAGGGAGATGCAAGTGGCCTCAGGAAGGGCTGAAACCAGAAATGGGTCACCCTCCAGACATGCCTTCATCCCTCGCCCCTGCTGCTTCTCCTCTCTCTGCAGGATTCTGTAATGTGAGCTTTGGCTAAGCCCCCCAAATGACACATGTACCATCACCAAAGTGAGAAATTAACAGTACACCGTGAACAATTTTAAAGTATGGGGTCAAAAGCTGCTTAGATAGCCGAAGGCCCTCACATAGAGGTTACAAAAGGTTGGGAGTCAGAGATTAAGAAGTTTGAGAAGGAGGCTGGATGCCCTTACCATCAATAAAGAGAAATGATAAAAATCTAACACAGATGGAGCATTTATTGTGTGTCAGGCCCCTGCTAAGTATTGTACACGGATGATCTCATTCAACCCTCTCAACAGACATCCGAGGGAGGGTCTATAGTCTCTCCGATTCACAGAAGAGAAAACTAAGAGCTGGGAAGGTTAACTTACTCATTCAGTTGCAGAGCTGGGATCCAAACTGGCTGCCTGACTTCCAAGCCCTGGGTTATGCTGAGTCTTGTGTCAGCCTGTGGGTGTGGCTCATGGGTGTGTTATGCACCACACGTCCATCTGTTAGTGTTGACATAGGTGCACGTGGGTGTGCCCCAGGGGTGCTAGGCACCCATGTACACATGCAGGCCACTGCACCCCCCAAAGCAGGAGACTGAGGAATGGGGCGTTGTCACACCTCTGTGCCTGGCCCGCTCATCTCCCAGGCGGTACTGGTGAAACTTTACCCAGCCGTGCTCTTTGGTGGCCATTTCTCTTAGTGAAAAGTTTAGTGAACAGCAAAATGGCCGTGAGCACGGGGAGCCCTGCACATTGGCCAGCCCTGGCAGATGACACCCCAGAGAAAGCAGCAGCACCCACGGCGTTCACTGTCCCCACTTGTGTAGGGGCCTCTCAGGGTGAACCGCGGGCGAGCACAGGGAGAAACATGTGGCTCTGAAAGACCCAGAGACCTCAGCAGCTGCCTTCCCTTGTCCTTTGCCACCCACCAGGCAGGCTGCCCTCAGCCTTGTTTCTGGCCCCTCTTCCATGCTGTCACCAGAGCTGCCTCCTGCTCATCCACTCCATCTGCTGCACAGCCCCTCACGGCCCCCGTCCACCCTCAGCACAAACTCCAATGCCCGTGCTCAGCTCTCCCCCACCCCTTGGCCCCACCCTGCCTTCCCAGGTACCCTTCGAGGTAGGTGCCAGGAAGAGTGCTGGGCAAGGGCAGAGATGCCCAGAGCACAAAACTCAAGGAGGCTCTAGTCTTGGGGCCCACCCACCCCACTTTACAACTCAGCACCCTCCACCACCCTTGGCACAGGAGTGGGCATATCCATGGGCTCAGAGTGAAACTGGAGGTGCTGAGGGAATTTGACTCAGATTCGGCAAAGGCTCTGAGCACCAGCTCAGTGCTGGGCTCCACGTACTTCCTGTCCCTCGGCCTCAAAGCACCCCATTTTGAAAGCCGGTACCCCACCACCCTGAGAGTCTCATGTGCCAAAGCCACAGAGCCCACGAGCAGCAGGATGGTCACGACTACTGTGGATTAAGAACCTACTACGGAGCAAACTGCCGGAGGGCTTCCACCTGCCACCTGTCACCTATAACCCTGGTGACAACCTAGGAGGTTGGTACAGCAGCTGGCCCTCACTGTTCATGGACTCTGAATGTGCAAATTTGCCTACTCGATAAAATGTATTCTAACCCCGATCCATACTCAGGGTCACTCACAGACACGTGTGGAGCGGGGGAAATTTGAGTCACCAACGCACGGTCCCAGGTGAAGTCCCACAAGGCGGCGCTCTGCCCTCCTGCTTCAGCCCGCACACTGCAGAAAAGGGTCCTTTTGGTGGTCTGTTCGGTGCCAGGCTTTTCACATTTGGGGCGTTCTGTTGGGGACGTCACCACTTTAAGTGGTCCCAAGCATAGTGCTGGGATGCCTTCTAGTGTCCCTATTTCTCTGGGGGGGGGGCGGGTTGTGGTTTCTTTTTGTTGTTTTTTTGCTTGCTTGATTCATTTATTTTTCTCTAATGTTCCTAATTGCAGGAGGCTGTGAAGGGGCTCACAGAGAAAACAGGTGTGTCAGGGCAGGTGTGTTTGTTTTGTTCCTGAACCAACAGTGTATCTTAAATCAAGTATCTAAACACAAACACACAAAACAAGGGTCAGTATTGGTCGACTAATGAAAACGTAGCCCAAGGTCCACAGAACCCAAACCCTGCATTGTCCCTGGAAATGGTTCCGTATTTGTGAATTCAGTGTTCCCGGCTCCTTCAGAGAACATGAGGATTGCAAACAGCAGAACTGACTGTAGTCTCCCCCTTCATCATTGAAAAAGCCACGGCTCAGGTAAGTCGCCTGCCCAGCTTGCACAACTAATGAGGAGCTAGGGCAGCCCGTGCTGGAGGAGTCAGAAACAGCCCCTTGCTCTTTCGTGACGTGTGAGGTAGGTGCTGGCGGCCAGGGCACAAGTGCAGGGGCAGGGGGACACAGACCGGGATTACATGGCATCATCTAAAGTCCTTTTTCATTTATCTCTCCATCCTGAGGCTTGTTTACAAGTGAAAGCCTGGGCCTGGTGCTAGTCAGTCCTCACACCTGAAACTCCTGGTGCTAACCCCCCTTTCAGCACAGAAAGGGCAGGCTCCAGATTCAGGGCCTCTAGCACGCAGTATCTAGCTGCTGTTCAATACCAATTATTTTTATACTTGCCTTCAAACAGAATGCTTGCACAAATAGTGGTTGCAATAATGGTTTTTAACTTTCAACAAGGTAGTAGAAAGTTTCTTTTAAAATAGTAAAGGTGTGAATATTTACAGGAAATTGTTAAGTAATCGTAAGAAAAATCTGAAAGGCGGGGTGTGAATGAGGCAAAAACCTCGGGGAGGCTGGCAGGTGCCTGCAGGAGGTCTCTCTCAGCTGGGATTACAGTGAGGGGTGCTGAAGGGTGCGGGAGCTCTGCATGGCTACAGAGACCCATGTTTCCTGCCCTGCCCAGGTTAGGGTCCTGCGAGGTGCTGGGGGGCAGAGGGAGGAGAAGTCCTGTAGGAATGCAGGGGCCTGTAAGTGAGTTGCTGGTTTAGGATCAGGGCCCTACATCCTAAATAGTTTGAGCCAGGAAGACCTACGGGCCTAACAGGGGGTCTGTCCAGGAAACAGGCTGGTAGTGGTGGCCTGTGTGCTCTCCCCCTGAGATTCAGTGGAGATGCCGAGCAAACCCAGACCTCATGTTATCCAGGGAGAACGGGGCTACCAAGCCAGCTGATGAGAACTTTCAGCAGGACAGACATCTGGCAGCCCCAACCCTCCGGCTGCCTGCCATCCACCATAGGCTGGACGGGAAATGCCAGGCTGGGCCCACTCCCACCTGCCTCCAAATTTGATGGTCATGTACTTCGTTGCCCAGGCCACACACTTTTAATAGTGAGAGAGACTGCTAAAAATATTGGGTTGGCCAAAAAGTCCGTACGGTTGAGCAAGCCGGTTGTCTCCCACACAGTAGAACACTGATTGTTCTCAATTAATGTCTCAGTTTGATCGCTATCAACTCCAACTGGTCTCCCTGACTGTGGAGCATTGTCCAGAGAGAACTCTCCAGCACGAAACTTCGCAAACCATTCTCAACACGTTTGATCAGTCACAGCACCTTCTCCATACACTGCACACATCTTTTTTTTTGCATTTCAGTTGTGTTTTTACCTGAGCATTTTCTTCCATCTTCAATACTAAAATTCACCAGTTTTGATTATTTTTTTAAATGCACGCTGATATGACAGCTGTCACAACACGTTCTAACAAAACTGTTTCGAGTGAAATTCAAGACAACTAAGTACTACTAAAGCCATCTTACAGAAAAAACTAAATGAACTTTTTGGCCAACCCAATAACATAAATTCTATGGTTTTTAAAATACATCAGGTTGGGGCAAAAGTCGTTTTACAGTTGTTCATGTGGAAATTCATATGGGAAATAATACAATAATTAATAAATAATAATATAAGAATAAACCCCATGTTTCACATACTCATAACTGTAAGCCTATTTTTTCCTCACCCTGTACTAATGACTGACAAAGTATTTTTGTGTTTGTGGATCAATAAAATATTTCTACTCAGGAACTATCTTCACAAATAAAACTTTTTTAAAAATAACATATTTATGAGAAAGACACTCTTAAGAGAATTTTTTAAAAATCTGGGAGAAAATATTTGCAAAACACATATCTCATAAAGGATTTGTATTATAATATACAAAGAACTCTTAAAGCTCAATAAGGAGAAAACAACCCAATCAAAAATGGGTCAGAGATGTAGGCAGTTCACCAGAGAAGCTATACAGATGGCCAATAAGCATATGAAAGATATTCCGTATCATTTGTCATTAGGGAATCTCAAATTAAAACAGCAATGAGATACCACTGCAGACCTATTAGCACGGCTAACACAAGAAAACACAAACCCTGAGGATGCCCATTGCTGGAGAGGACGTGAAGCAAGGGGACGCTCATTACCGGCAGGAGTGCTAAGCGGCACAGACGTTTTGGCAGTTTCTTACAAAGTTAACCACAGGTGCACCATGTGACCCAGCAATCACGCTCCTAGGCATTCACCCAACTCATTTTACAAGCTTCTGTCCACATGAAGACCTCCACGTGAAAGTCTGTATCAGCTTTATACATAATCACCCAAAGCTGGAAGCAACCGAGATGCCCTTCAATAGGTACATGTAAAGCGAACTGACACACCTGTGCAATGGAATGCGCTTGATTTTTTTTTAATGAGCTAAAGACATGGATGAATGTTAAATGCATATTGCTAAGAGAAAGAAGCCAGTCTGAAAAAAAGCTACAGACTGTATGGTTCCATTTATATGGCATTGTAGAAAAGAAAAAAAAATCCAAAAAGATGGTAAATAGACTGCCAGGTATCTGTGGGGGAGGCAGTGCATAAGTAAGGCACAGGGGACAGATTTTTTTAGGGCAGCAAAACTATTCTATATAACATTGAAATGGTAGATACATCGCACTGTGCATTTATCAAAACCTATAGAAATTTGCAGCACAAAGCATGAACCTTAATGCACGTAAACTATGAAAAAGAGAATCTAGGAGGGAAGGGGATTGCAGGACGGAATGCAGATCATGACAAAAGAGCCAAGCTGCGTAACAAATGTTTAAATCAGCCTCATTGAAGGGTGTGGGGAAAGAGGTGCCATCCCAGTAACTTCGGAAATGAGCCGAGTCCGTAAGGTTAAAGGCAAAAGGAGCTGTGCCTGGGGACAGTACTCGAGTTGACATAGTGGATTCTCACAGGGGTACACAGTAAGGATGCTAAAACCACCAGCTGCAGGCTGGAACTGAACAACTGAGTGAATGCATGCGGGGTGCTGGGAGCCAGATTTTCCCTGTCGGGATGGAAAGTTACAGAGGAGCAAGGAGCAGACCAGAACAACCCAGGAGTGATGGATCAGAGCTGGAGACACCAGTGCAAACTCAGGTTTAGCCTAACGTAAACGGTTACATACAGAAACGTCTGTAGGCGTGTGTACATACGGGCTGGTGCACGCACTTACGTTTCCTCATCCTGTCCCCTGGGAGGGCCCAAGCCCAGAGCTAGGTTTCTACCCCAATGAAAGGAACCATGGGTCCTTGGAGAAATGACTGCTTCTAGGGCTGGGGAGGAAATGCACAAGATAGGCCTGGAGCATCTTGTGGTGCTGGAAAGTAAGGAAGTGCCAAAAAAAACAAACGAAAATCCCACGGCGGTGGCGGGGGCATGGTATGGCAAAGAGAACGAGCTCTCACTGGCCAGGGCAACAAGGTAAATGAAAATATATTGGATTATAGCCCAAAGTATGCAGTACATACCTGAGAGTTTAAGTCCCCAAGTCTGAAGTGTGGGCTGTGCTCAGCGAATTTCTCCCACGGAGGCAGTAAGGGAGGGGCAAAGAGTAACTTCACAGCGGAGACACCTGACAGACATTACCTCGGCCCGGTGATCAGGGCCAGCACCTTCGGGGATCAGTTATGTTGACAAATGTGTGCGCCTTTAACCCAGCGTGATGAAAATGGCACTCTACCTCTGTGGTCTTCCTCCCCAAAACCTGTGGTCCAGATCTAGTCACGAAAAAACCAGCGGGTCCAACAGAGAGTGTATACCTGACTGGTACTCCCCCCAAACTGGCAAGGTCGTCAGAAACAAGAAAGTCTGAGAAACTGTCACAGCTAAGAGGAACCCAGGAAACACGACAACTAAACATAGCAAAATATCCTGGATGGGGAGCTGGAACAGAAAAAAGATGGTAGGTGAAAACTGAACAAAAAGGTATGGACTTTCGTAAATAAAAATGTATAAATATTGGTTTATTAATTATACCAATGTACCCAAGCATGTAAGATGTTAATAATAGGGGAAGCTGGGTGTGGAGCATACGAAAGCTTTCTGCCCTGTCTTTGCAATTCTTCTGTAAATATAAAGCTCTTCTAAAACAAAAAGTTTTGTAAAAAATAACACTAAATCATTATTTAATATATACATTAAATTTTTTTAAATTACATTTATTATCTGAGCATTGAAAGCAACATAAGAGTGCCGTTGGGAGTGAGTCCGAAAGGACGTGGTAGGTGGGAGGGCCTGCTGCTGGAGGAGGGACCCTTGGGTGGGACACATGGACAAAAGCTGGCACGCCATGGGGAGGGGGCGAAATTGGAAAGAGGTGCTGCGGTCAGTAGTAGGTGATCTCCGTGGGTGACTGATGGGTCCTAGTACTGGTGCCGAGTGCGACAGTGGCCAGTCTGTGCAGGGGGTAGGAATTAGCTCACAAATCAAAAGAGGGTGGAGTTGGGGTTGGTGGGGGGGGGAATGGGCTGCTTCGGAAAAACCTTAAAGCCTTGGGCAGGAATTTTCTCGTGAGGTGAGGAGCAAATGGGAAAAAGAATGACGACGTTCCAAAGTGTGTCAGTGTATCATCTTCAGTGGCAGCTCCAGAATTTCCGGCGTAGGAGGCACCCACCTCCTTCGGGACACCTGAGTACTTGTTGGAAGCTCACGTGTGGGCCAACCATACTGATGTTTCTTAGGTTGCACATGTATTTGGAGTGGCTCCTCAAGGTTAAAGAGCTAAGAGCTGCTAAGGCGATACCCCTCCCAACCACCTCTTTTTTTTTAAAGCCTCACCTGAGGACGTGCTTTTGATTTTAGAGAGAGAGGGAGGGAAAAAAACATCAATGGTTGTCTCTCCTACGCCTGACCGGGACTGAACGTGCATCCTAGGCATGTGCCCTGACTGGGAATCGAACCCGCAACCTTTCAGTTCACAGAATGATGCTCCCACCAACTGAACCACACCAGCCAGGGCAGCCACCTCTTGTTTTATTCATATTGTCTTGATTGCAAAAAGTGGTAATTGCAAAAAACAAAAAGAGGTTTTATTATAAAGATATTAGGGAAATTAGGTCCTTAGTCATCTTCCACAGAAACCCAGCAGCCTTCACAGACACCGTAACAGAATCCCGGAACCAGGTTCCTGTAGGAATCCCTTAGCATTTGCCCTTGTGGTGACGTGTTTTTGCTCTGTCCCCAGTTGCTGCTGCTTGCCAAGGCTATCTGCCTTCTTTCTGGGGCCTCGTTGACATCCACTAACTGTTGGTCTCTGAGTTACCCATTCATATCTCCCTAGAAAGAATACTCAATTGGTCCACCTTAGCCTCCAGGAGACCAGGAGCAGAGCTCTGCCCCCCGAAGTTGCAGGGAGGGTGTCACCCCAAAAGACAAAAAAAGAGAATAAAAAAAAAAACGTAACATAAAAAGGCCTTGGCTGGTGTGGCTTGGTGGATTGAGCGCCAGCCTGCAAACCAAAGGGCTGCCGGTTCAATTCCCAAGCAGGGCACATGCCTGGGTTGCAGGTCAGGTCCCCAGTAGGGGGCATGCCAGAGGCAACCACACATTGACGTTTCTCTCCCTCTCTTTCTCATTCCCTTCCCCTCTAAGATAAATAAAAATTTTTAAAGTAACATAAAAAGAATAATTTTGATATCTATTTATATACTTAAATCAATTTCTTAGCCATATGTGTCTCTAATATTGTACCACTGGTATTTTTCTGAAGAATGTAAGTTTAGAAAAAAACAACTGTGATCTCTTTTTTCCCCAAAATAATTGCCTGTAATCATTTTCAAAGTTGCATTCATGATTAATAAGAGAAATTGTTGACACCCTTCATAGACTCTTCTCTGTAGATAATATTTTTAATGAGGATATATATAGTTTCTCTGCAGGGGTACCTGACAAGCTCACAGCACATTCCGCTAAATGGATGATATTCTCAATTCTGATTTCTTTAGATAGAAATGGTTAACCATTTCAGTCCAAATATTTTCATAGGTAGTGTATTTTTATTTCCATTTAGAATACCTTTCTTTAAAAAAATCTTACAAGAAGATACAACTCATCTCTATGATGACTTTGTAATTTTTAAAAATATTTTGCCAATTGTAGGTGCCGCAAAACTACATGCCTTCTGTCTGCCCTTCAAATACAATATAGAAGTTGCTCAATTAAGAATAGGAGCTCCACCATAATATTCTTTCCACGAGTCAAGACATTCCAAAGAAAAATACAGAATTTCTAAATTAAATCTTGGCCACCATTTGAGCTCTCATTACTGAATTTGTTCAGCAACTCCCTTGCTTTGCGGAGAGTGTTTCCCAGGATAAAATAAATGAAATTCGCTAAAAGCTTTGTTTACAATCCCTAAGGTTTGACAAAAATTTCCAGAGTGAGAGTGTATTTTGGCACACTTGTTGAAGACTCTGATTAAAGATTTTTCCGTTGCTTTTGAACAAAATTTAGAGGACTCATTTACAAAATGTTCAATTCCATTATAAATACTTAAAATTACTTACCAAGTCATTCCTCAAAGGCTCAAACATTTCAAAAGTTCGACCGATCGCTGAGAGCAAAACAGAGCAGACAGACTGCTGTGCGGTTCTGTGCCAAGTCATAGTGGAGCCTGCAGCAAAAAGAAAAATGGATAAAACTGATCCGGGCTGTATTTAACATTTTAATATTTTGCTCATCGTGAATTTTGACAGTTTTAAACACTGCATTAAAATATCATCTGTTGTAAATACCGAGTTGTTGTGCCCCCTTTAACCTCGCACCTCACGCGCCTCACCTGGCCCCGGCCCACCACCATGCTGACATATGTTTTATGTTCAGCATCATCTCTGCCAGGAAAACACTGCCGTGTGATTGCCCTTTACGTGTAAACGCGTGCATGTCTGTAGACAAGCAACTGCAGTTTCTATTGCCATCGACGGGCCATCGCAGCCCATTTTACTGCAATTTCCAATTATTTGTGCTCCACCATCAATTCCGAGCTCTGTTCTGCTCCATGGGTTTCCTAATTGGGTATGAGTGTTGTTTCTGCCATGCTGCTGTGTCCAACTAAAATTCATATTCACATCGGCAAGCACAAATAAGTCTATCTTCGATGCTAAACTTCATCATGAATTTGCAAGGATATTTATAACAGTGACGGATGCTCCACCCTCAGCAGAATGAACTTCCAAAAGCTTGACTTTGATTTCTATATGAAGCACCTGATGACCTTGATGTAAAACTGCTGAGGGCCAGTATGTTTGGTGGCAAGGAGCTGAGGCCCTCACACTAGCTCAGACTCGGGGACTGGTGATGGGGATGACTCCCCCAGGAGCATGGAGGGATGCTCATGGACATCTGGGCTGGAGCCCGCGTGGGCCCGGCTGCTGAGGGACAGACCATGTGGGATCCAGGACAAGCCCAAGCGTGCAGCGGCACAACATTTCCCTGCTGTCTGCTTCCTCTTGTTCTGCTCCTACCTGCAAGTTCTTTCCACACAGTCAGGGCGAGTTCCTGAACCAGGCAATCTGGCTGGATCATGTTTTGAGCAACAACATGGGTGGCTGGTCAGCCTATGGACTGGCCTCAGGGGCCACTAACTGGTGGCCCTGGCCCTGGCCCTGTCAGCACACAACTGCTGCCAGGCCTCTGTGACCCCTCCTCCAGGCCTCTCCTCTCTACTGATTGCCCATATGACCCTGATGCCCTCAGCCCCATTACTGGAAGCTGCCCTCCACATCCATTTAACGAGACATCCTGGAACGGAAAATACAGCCTTTGTAGTCATTGCTCTTCTCCACCCTGAAACCACATTCCCGAAATTACCCACAGGAAGCTGCCAGCCTCTGCTCATGTGATCTTGGCACCACCTCAGAAACATAAGAGCAAAAACCCGTGGAGTCCTGGCAGAGCATTTCCCAGACGCCCTTGTACTCTTCACATGGATGGCCATGTGCCGCAGAGAGAGCCTTGTAGGGTTTCCCCTACCCTTGAGGCAGCTGCACCCTCCCTTGTCCCATGGTTTGGCTGTATGAGCCTGTGAGTTTTCTGACTAAGCCACTTTGAACTGGGTTTCTGTCGGTCAGCTCCTGGTGAGAACGCCATTCGGACAACTTCAGTAGCATCTGTGAAAGCTGAACATACGCATTCCCTGTGACCCAGCAACTCCACTCCTAGACGTGTGCCCAACAGAAACAAGGGCACATGCACACTAAGTGCTTGTGCTAGAGAGCATGTAGCAGCACTACTTCTAATAGCTCCAACGGAAACAACCCAAATTCCCATCAACAGGACAACAGATAAATAAATGTGGTATATCCATACAATGGAAGTGTCGAGGTTTTTCCAGTTCTCCATATCCCAAGTCACTGTGGATTATATTCTGGACATCTTGAACACCATGTCACCTAACTCTGGGTTTTGTTAGGCTGGGGACAGGTTGCAAGTTTTAGCCCACTTCCTGTGGGCTCTGCTTCCAACATCTGCTCAGTTTTCAGAGCCTTCTGCAACGCTGCTCAAGTGTGCCCTACGTGTGCGATACCAGTGGCCACTCGGACCTGGTGGTCCACCCCACAGTGCAGTTCTCAAAGCCTGTCAGGTTCCACTCAGGATCAGATCGATGTATTTACGACCAGAAGTGACTCCAGAAGCTCACACACACAGTTATGGGATCATTCTCTTGTGCTCTCTCCTTTCCAGAGTCACCCCAAAACTTTCAGGCTCCCTGAGGCCTCTCTGGCCAGTCCCTCAGACAGAAATCTCGGGCTTTAGTTTCCAGCTTGGCCATCCATGCTCTTCTTACTGATGTCTGCAATGGCACCTTGCCTGGGGCTAAGACTCTTGAATCGCAGACCTTTCCTAACAGCCCGTACAAGACTTATCGTGCAGTGCTGCGGACTCAGAGGTTGATGTCTCTGAAAGCCACCTCTTTGTACCTGCATGAACCCGTACGATGCTCCCTTTATCCTCGGGTGGCTGGTAAGAATCTCAGACCACAGACCGGGGTACAGGAGGAAAAAGAACTTCCCTTACGTAACTGAATTATTGTTTTGGGCTCTCATTTCACTCAGATGGAGAACCCCTAAAATCAGTCAAGGCTGCATCTCAGGTCTCAGGTATAGGAGGGGCAGGACAAGGAGGATCCAGTTCTTGGCCCTTTGCCATGCTGTCCACCCCAAGATGCCTCACCATCCGACATTGGTGCCCACCAACCACATCTTGCCTCCCTCCAGGCTCCACCTCAGCCTCTCTGAGTCCTCCTGCCCTCTGTGCCTCATCTGTGCCACACTCTTGGGCAGGTCAAAAATACATTGCTGAGTGCCCCCAATCCAGGCTGTGGGAAACCTCTTAAGGCACACAGGAGCCTTCTGCTGCTCCTGGGAACTCTGCAAGGTCATATCAGGCCCATCAGCCTGGACGCGCCCATGAACAACTTCCGTTTTCTCCCTGGTACCTGTCAGAGCACAGGAGGTCAGGCTCCTCCCACGTCCTTGTCCACACAGGAGATGCAGTGCCTCTCTGTGCTTGGACCCCTCGACCCATCTGGGTGATCCCTCCTCTTTGCTCTCTTTCCCTATGAGTCTCCTCCCTCTTCAGCTCACGAATCTTTATTTAGTTTGGGGGCCACATAGGGAGTGAGTAGCAAAGACTGGATTCAAATCCAGATGTCCAGACATGCAAGACAGGCTCTCCCAAGTCTGCAGTGAGCGTTCTCAAAGCAGCAGCCATGCCCTGTGCAGAAGAGCCTGGGACCCCTCAGGCAGGGGCCTACCTGCCAGGCAGGAAGTACTGATAACCGCAGTGGGATGAGGCTGGGGCCACCCAGGCAGAAGGTTCGAGATGCATTCCCACTCTTCATGCGTGGTTCATCGCTGCTTGACCGTCAGCCAGGCAGCTCTGGGGACTGGGGCTGGGGGAGACGGCAGCTAAGCGCTGAATGAGTGTGCCCCCGGCAGGCTGCGAGCACAGCCACACCACAGTGATGTGAGGCCAGATGCCACGCTCAGCGCGTTCTGTGTGTTCTCGGACTGACTCCTCACATCACCTTTTTTCGGAACAAAAGACTCTTCTTGTCGCTATCTCATAGATAGGGAAATTGAAGTTTCAAGAGAATTTGAGTAACTTGCCCAAAGTCATACAACACAGCAAGTTACTAGAGAAGTTGGCTTCCATTCAGCTTGAAAACTGAGGCCCAAGCTCCACACCCACGGCCTCTTCTCCACCAGCTGTGTGTGGTGATACCCACTTGGCCGATGAGGGAACTGAGGCCAGAGGATGGGAAGAACTTGCTCCAGTCAGTGGAAGAGTGCACCTGAACCCAAGACTAGAGCCTGAGCTACTTAACCACAGTAGTCCCTGCCTACCAGGCGCTTCCAGGCTAAGGGAAAAACAGATCTCGATGTTCCCGCCCCAGAGTGGCAGCCATCAGCACTCAGAGTGCTCATCCTTCCCAGCAGAAGTCAGCCTTTCAAGGTGGGCAATAGCAGGGCAGGCCCATGTGGTCACCTCTCAAGACCAGCCAGCGTGCAGGCCCCAGCACTGAGATACACGAGCCCCTGGCTGTGTCATATTGAGAGGACTTGTCCCGCAAGAGAGTGCCACCCCCACCTCACACCACCTCACCTCCCCTGCCATGCCCACACCCCATGGTGCTCACCTGCACTTCAGTGAGCAGGCTCAAGGCCCTGTTGAGTGGGTAGACAGGCAAGTATTTCCACCCTCTGGCTGTAGTTGATTGGACCAGGGCTGGACACCTGACTCAGGCTGGGCCAGTCAACTTCTTTCCTGATTTTACAGCCGTCCAAATCCTCTTTCCCCACTGCTGTGGGCCTGGTGGCCGTCCTGCAGCCCAGGCTAGTGAGAGGAGGCCCTGCCCGGCAGAAGGCCTGTGGTGGCTATGAGTAGGCTCCCTCAGATCTCTGACCGCGGGGAGCAGAAATGACCAAAGGCTTCAGCAGCTGCACTCTGGGCCTTAAAGCTAAATAATTCCACCTGCCTCATTTTACGTATGAGGAAAGGGAGGCTCAGACAGGGGGTGATGTGGTCCAGGTGAGAGAGGGAGAGAGTGGCCACCTCAACAGCTGGATGTGAGCAGATGTCTCTTAAACTGCAATTTGAAAGTCAACAGTATTAAGACTGGGAAAGAGGAACCCTTCCCCCCACCAGCATCCCCATCGCCATCCTTCAGGATGCCTGCCCTACCACATAAGATACACCACCTAATCCTGTCCACAGAGGCCGTGCTTCCCACAGGCTCCTTCCCTCCGTGACTGGGAATAGCAGGAATATAAAATAGACCCATTCCCAAGGCAGGTGGCACCCTTCCGACAGGCACCTTGGCCAGAAGATGCCCCACTGGCCTTGCTAAAGTTCCTTAGAACTGCTCCACAGTTGAAAATGCTTCTGCTCAGCCTGCCTCCTTCCCTCCCTCCCTCCTTCACCTGGTTCAGATCAGCATCTGGGTCTAATGCTCTCCCAGCCTCCCCAAGCCCCTCCCCATTTCCCTTCACAAGTATTTTCTCTAATAAACCTCTTGCACATCTAATCCTATCTTGGCGTCTGCTTCTCAGAGATTTGGATTGATTCCAGTCCTTACCCTGAAGGCTAGTCCTGGCTATGGGACCACTCCGTGGTTCCTGAAGACAAACATCCATGGGACACACACCGACTAGGATGGTGGGACGGCGGGTGCCAGTCCTTGCCATGCTCATAGCCTCTTCCTCCCTAACACACAGACTCAGGGAATTCCCCCCTCCTGGGACCCAAGCGCCACCTCCCCCTTTGGCCCCTGGAGCGGTCCCTTCTCAGGCAATCCCAGCTCTGGAACTCTTCCCACACGCAGAGATGAATGTTGTGGTCTGAGGAAGACTGGAAGTCTAGCAGAAAGGGACAATTATGTATTCATTTTCGTCTGTTTTATTATCCAGGAATTCATCAAGCACCTGCTGTGTGCAAGGCACAGTAACAGCAGAGTAACTCCAGAAAGTGCACAAAATTTGGGGATGCTTAGAAAGGAGAGATTGAGTCCGAGCATTACCCATTTAGAGCTGTGTGACTTTGAGCAAGTTGCTTAGCCTTTCTGACCTTGTTCCCTCGTTTATTGTTGCAGAACACAGAAAACAGACAATCAGAGACTTCTACAAATAGCCAGGGCTATTGTTGTTAGGGCTGCAGTTACTGCTTCTGTCCTTGAAGGAGAGCACTGGGCAGTGCCTGGGCCTGACCCTTCACTCTGAGCACCCCAGAGAACAGCCCCCTACACACAGCTCAGCAGCCACAGCCTGTGCTCTGGGAAGCCATTTGCCGGCTGAGGACAGGACTGAGTCGGGCCCAAGGCTCTTGTCTTTCTCCTCTACCAACAGACCTCCCTCCATGAAATCAGCTCCTTCTGGCTAAAGTTGAGGGCAGACAGGAGGTGGAGGGGAGGAGTGGGAGCAGGGCCTACCGAGGGTGGCCCGGACGGCAATGGGGAAGGCTCAGTGTTTGGAAGGACTTAGATAGGAAGCAGACACAGGACCAGACCTCAGGAGCAGGCTACAGAACTGGATATCTTTGACTCGCATTACCTGGTTAAGCTCTATAAACTCTCTACATTCCAGGAGACAGATGTAGACAAAGTTACCAGGACATTCAGAGGAAGGAGAGCTCAGACCCAAATGGAAAAACCAAGGAAGTCTTCTGGGAGGCGGTGGCATTTAGCCAAGTTTTGAAAGGTACTGTGGAGACTAGAAAAGGTAGGACACTTTGAGAAAAAGGATCAGAATGAGCGGAGGCCTGGAGATAGTAAAGGATGAGACAGTGTCCCTCTGGAGTGGACAGAAAAGGAGAAGCGTTAAAAATGAGGCCACAGGAGTAATGAGGCAGGGATCAGCTTCTGGAGGGCCCTAAACACCCTGACCAGGCGTTTGTATTCACCCTGGCTGTCAGAGGGGCGACAAGGATGACATTTTGAGCAGAGGAATAACGCTCTCATTGTGTATTAGCAAGATGGGGGACCCAGGGAATTTTGCAAACCTGGGTGTCGCAGGCAGACCCCAGAAAGGTTTGCCGGCCCTTGCCTTTGTTTTAAATGGCCCCACTTATCTGTGTGTGTTTTAATCAGGGGATGAGAGTTGAGGAAACTCTGCAATCTGTGTGTGATCTTCCTATCACGCATCCCCTGTGTAACCACTCCCAGTACACAGGCAGGCTCACACTCACACGCGCACCCTCCTACTCTAAAGAGAACCATGCCTAGCCCAGGGCCCCCAACCCCGGGGCCACGGACCAGTGTTAGGCACCAGGCCGCACAGCAGGAGGTGAGCAGCAGCCGAGCCAGTGAAGCTTCACCTGTATTTACAGCCGCTCCCCCTGGCTCCCAGCACCGCCTGTGCTCCGCCCCCTGTCAGATCAACGGAGGCATTAGATTCTCATAGGCTTGCGCACCCTACTATGAACGGCGCATACGAGGGGTCTAGGTTGTGCGCTCCTCATGGGAATCTAATGCCTGATCTGAAGGGAGCTAAGGTGGTGATGCTAGTGCCGAGGAGCGGCTGCAAATACAGGTCATCGTTAGAGAGGTTTGACTGCACAGAGACCGTAATAAATCAACGGCCTGCAGACTCACAGCAAAACCCCATCAGTGAGAGCAAGTGACAAACTGCATCTGGTGGCAGGCTATAAAGCCATTATATGCCACCCCAACCATGTCCATGGAAAAATTGTCTTCCACGAAACCGCTCCCTGGTGCCAAAAAGGTTGGGGACTGCTGGCCTAGCCCGTTCCCGGAGTGCATGGCCAATATTGGCCACCAGAGGGCCCTCCAAGACCCCCGCGAAGAGCCTGATACTGGGCTAAGAAAGAACCGGCCCTAAACAGAAAGGGCCTTAGACACCAAGTCCAACCTCCCTCATTTTACCCGTGGAGATGCACAGAGAGCAGGATGACGGGATCAAGGTGAGGGAGAAGGGAGTGGCCACCTCAACAGCTGGATGTGAACAGATGGTTCTCAACCTGCAATTTGAAAGTCAACAGAATTAAGACTGAGAAAGAGGCACCCCCAACACACATACGCCAGCACATACTGCATTCCCAGCACCACTAGTCCAGAGAGGGCTCTCCTCATCAGCACCACGGGGCCTGCCTTCTCGCCACTGAAGGGTCCCTCTTTCAGATTAGAGCACACCATGCCCAGCCATCCGCGTGGAAGTGTATAAGCCCCCACAGGGTGGTGGATTGCACCTTCGGGCCCTGAGGTGGGACATCCGCCCCGATGCTGCGGTCCTACAACCCCCGCTGCTGGATCCCACTGCAAGCTGGCAGTGGGAGAAATCCTCCTCTTCTCCCCAGGGCGTTGCCCTTGCCCTTCCCCATTCCTGAAACGCCCCTTCTCTACCTCTCTGGACAGCGAGGTCACTTCATCCTTCACCCTGCTATGCAACTAACTCCATGGGGAAGCTTCTGATGTTTCCCTCCACCCCGGTCTCCACAGGTCTCTGGACCCACCCCTGCCAGCCCTCCACCCACCCCCATTCAGATAAGTGCCTATTCTCATGCCCTCAGCCTTGGCCTCTGGGAGCCCCTCAAGGCTAGGGACTGTGGCCCCAGTGCCTAACTTGGAGCCTGGCCGTCGCCAGCTGCTGCTGCATGTCTACCCGCTGCTGTTTGCTGGAAGGAGACAAGGCAGTCACAGGGTTGGGGCTGAAACCTGGAGACCTGTGTCCCAGGCCCGATTCTGCCACAAACTGGTGTAGGTAAGTCCCGCCCCCTCTCCAAAGTCTCCCTACGTTCTTTCTGGCCCTTGAGAGGAATGGCACCTCTGGGCCATTCTCACTCATATGTTCTGAATCTGAGGTTTAACGCACAACGGTCCTTCAGAGAAAAGTCAAGTCCTGCTAGTAGATAATTCACAAGGCCAAAAGAGTGGCCCTCCCACTGCCGCAGGACTGCCCCCCCATTCCTTGCACTACCTCCTGTAAACAGCAGGGGGCAGGAGCTCGTCAGTGATGGGCCTGAGAGAATCACACGGAAGGGCTTGGACTAGAGCAGCAGTGAGGCTGCCACTGCCAGCAGCGCTCTCAAATTCAGAGTCACAATTTGGATTTTTTGATGCTCAGGAGGCCTTTGAAATTGTATAGACCCTCTTAATGGTGGAACTCAACGGTAACTGGCAGCAGTGAAGACCGTGGAACACATTCAGGAGCCCTCCAACTGTGCTTGTCAATGCCTATGCCTCAGGCTGGCTTGGCCTTTGAGATCCCAAAGCCCCCGGCTGCCCAAGCCCCCACCTCTTCCTAGGCGTTCTCGGGCCCCTCCCTCTTGATGGAAGCTTTGGTGCCATGGTCACATGGGTTCCTTCTAAAGTAAACGCAGGGCGAGCTGCTGCCTGACTATGTGTTCTGGAGGCTGACTGGAAACCGGGCTGTAGCTTTCCAATCTTTGCCTGCAAAAGGGGTGGGAGGTGAGGGTGGGGCCTCCAGGGAGGGACCTGCCAGCCGTCAGCCTGAGGGCCTGTGTTTAGGAGACCTCCGGGAGAAGATCTGGGGGCAAACAGGCCTGAGTCTGGTCTCGACCTTCTTGCGGGACAACTGAGTGTTCACTAGGCAGGGGCGTACAGTCATGAGGGCTTCATGAGCCCCAGATTCTCCTTCCTCCTGCTTCTCTCCTCCACCTCCTCTTCCCATCAAGCACACAGATGCTTTTCAGGCCTGGGAGTCATGTGGTACAAAGCTGGTTCCCACCCCTGATGTCCGACCAATCCCTTCCCTCTCCTGGGCCTCCACTACCCCACTGGTGAAAAGGCACAAGAACTGCTGCTCCACCAAGCACAGCAGAACTCTCACGTTCTCTCCCACTCCTGAGCCTTTGCAGACGCTGTTCCTCTGCCTGGGCTGCCCTCTCCTGGGCTTCCAGGGGCAAACGCCCGCTGCCCTAACTGCACCAAGGGGTCTCCCCAGCATCACTTGGCTGTTGATGTGATTAGTTTGGGGGGGAGTGGAGCATCCCCTCTGATGCCCCCACAAAATTCTACTGAGCAGAAAGGTTCATTTCAGTGTTATCTGCAATTAAATAAAGTTAGGAGTTAAATGTCCACAATTAGGAAAAATAATAATACTGATACTGTCTAATACTCACCAAGGGCATTCCATGCATATGATTCACAATTAACCCTCACAAGGAACTCACTAGGAGACACTTACTATCTCCATTTTACAGATGAGGAAACTGAGGCACAGAGAATTTAAGTGGTAAAGCTAGGATATGATACATTCATTTCACGGCATATTATATGGTCATTTTAGATCATGATGATGTGCTGGAATTCAACACCATGAGGAAATATGTATGCTATAATGTTAAGGGGTATGTATGCATAAAATAGAATATATAAAAATAAAACATGTTTTAAACAAGAAAGTTGAATAAAAATACAACACAATGGCCACAGTAGTTTATTCTGGGTGACAGGTTATTTCTGTTCTCTTCTTTGTACCTCTCTGTATCTTCCACATTCTCCACAGTGAGCAGACACCCATTTAAATTGTGAAATGAACCAGGCATCAAATATTGTCTTCAGGCAATTCAAGAGGGGCAGTCCTGACCCAAGTTAGGCTTGAGGAGAATGAGCGGGGTAAAGAAACCCGGATCCTGCAGGTGCTTTTCCATACTCCCCTCTGACGTGGCTGTCCAGGCTGAGAGGCTGTTTTAACCTAACAAGACTCCTCTTCCTTCCTTCCTTCCTTCCTTCCTTCCTTCCTTCCTTCCTTCCTTCCCTCTCTCACTCATCAGGTGCCAGGCACTTAGAGGAAGATACAGAGATTCTCAGACTTAGTTCTGTCCTTCACAAGCTGAGACTGGGAGAGGTCACTGAGTGGCAGAAGAGGGGTCGGGGCAGAAGGGACAGTGCGGGAGGAGGGGGCGTGTCACTGATCAGTGCAGCGCAGTGGGCCTCTCAGGGCCACCCTGTTCGTAGCTGTATCTCCAGCATCGGGCAGCTTGAGGTGAGTGGATGAATAAATGAACAAAGAAATAAAGCAAATGACTAACTGGGGGAATATACCTGAAAGTTTATCACAGAGGAGGAATTAATGCTTCTAATTTATAAAGAGCTTCTAAAAGTGGGGAAGGTAAAAACCAACAACCTTCTAGATAATGGGCTAAAAATATTACCAATTAACAGAAGAAATGCAATGAGCCTTAACCATATGAAAGATGATCCACATTGCTCAAGTAAAAGAAATGCAAATGGAAACTACCCGGAGATACCATTCCCCCCCCCCTCGCCCCCGCCCATCAGATTGGCAACGGTCCAGAAGTTTGACAAAGCGTTCTGCTGGGGGATGAGTGGGGAAACGACCTCTCTGCTCTGTAGCTGGGGGGATTGCAAAATAGTGCAATCCCTTTGCGAGACAATTTGGCAAAAGCTAGCAAAATTGCTAGTATATTCAACCTGTGACTCAGGAATCCCGTTGCTGGAAACCTACTCTGGCAGGTATACCAAAAGATGTAAGCATAAGGCTTTTACTACACCTCGACTTGTAATAACAAGAGACTGGGAACAAGGAAAATGCCCATCGGCATGGGGCTGTGGTTAGCAGCACAGTAGACGGCTCTGGCTGTAAGGAGAATAAGGGAAATCTTGACAGACTGCTACAGGCAAGATCGCAGGGAGAGATGTGCCAGAATACAGCAAGGCGGAGGACAGTGAGACTGTGTGTTAACATTTATCTAAGGAAAGGAGGGAGGGATCTGAATACATGTGCATATGTATGTGTATGTAATATGTATGTAGTTCAATGGGAGGATAAAGCATTGTTTTAAATAAATTGTTACGGGGAGCAAGATTGGGTGGGGGGAACATGAATAAAAGGTAGCTCTTTCACCCTGGCTGGTGTGGCTCAGTGGATTGAGTGCCAGACTGCAAACCAAAGGGTCGCCAGTTCAGGATTCCCAGTCTAGGACACATGCCTGGGTTGCAGGCCAGGTCCCCAGTAGGGGGCACGCAGAAGGCAACCACACATTGATGTTTCTCTCCCTCTCTTTCTCCTTCCCTTCTCCTCTGTCTAAAAATAAATAAATAAAATTTTAAAAAAAGTAGATCATTCTAAATATATTTCATTTTGTGTGATAGACTTTGAGACCATAAATAAAACATAAAAATTTTAAATAAATTCCTAAAACCCACAAGCAAAATGAAGCAAATAAATGCACACTTTAAGTTAGTGCTAGAACCACAAAGACAAGAACTGCCCCAAACGACTTCAAGCGAGGTTGCCTGAAGACGCATAAACCCATCCCACTGTGTGGACCTTATTTGCGTCCTGATTCCAAGATGTCAACAAGATGTAAAAAACAACAATGATGCCATGTATGAGACCATCAGGAAACGCGCGCATGACTTGATACTAGCTGTGATGATGACACCCATTTTAGGTGAGACAATATCGAGTATTTATGAATGGAATGATCTGACAGCCTGGATCTGCTTTTAAAAAATTGGTCGTTGTGTGCGAGCCGGGGGTGAGGATGCAAGATAAGTGGCAGGGGCTAAGCGCTGAAGTCCGCTCCCCGGTGGGCGGAGCCCAGCGCCATCTCTCCCCCACTCCTTGCCCGGAAGGGCCTTGTCCCAGGGCAGTGGAGCCAGGGGGTAGACACAGCCTGACCCCAGGAGTTCCCAGACTGCGGGAAACCCAGACTCATTCTTGTGGTTCTCCAGTTTGACAACCTCCCCAATGTGTTGAGCCTTAATAATACCAGTCTCCTGGAGACGAAGTGACAGAGTTAAACGTGTTCCAACTGTTGCTAAATGTGTGGAGCAAGGAGGGACAAGGTGGGTCCGAGCTTGCGAGGGGAACGCCCGGATCTGCCAACTGAGGGAGGTACCGGGCATAAAGGGGAAGAAACTTTTCAGGAAAAGCTGTCTGAATGCCCCAGGAGGGCGATTCAATGTCGTCGAAGGGCTGTAGGGGGCGCTAGAAGAACATAAGTATCTGCAGGCCGCTCAAGGGCGGGCTCAAGCCTTGGGAAAGTTTCAGGAAGTTTTGAAATAGTCTTCCCAGGGGTGTGTGTGGCACTTCACTTGTAAAAGCTGAAAGGACATCATACCTGCCTCCCGTGTTTATTAGAAAGATCAAGTGACATCACAGAGGTGGAACGGGACAGAGGAGCCATGTGCAAAAAAGGATGCCTGAAGCCAGGACAGCCCAACAGCACTGGGTCATTAGACATGTCACTGTCTGAGGCAGTCCTCGAAATGCAGGGGAAGGAGTACTTGGCAACAGAGGTCTCTGGTTTCAGCCCTGTGTTTCCCAATGCAGAGCTGTGTGGCACTGGGCAGGTCAGGTCACTGGACCTCTCTGAGAGTCGGTATTCTCACCTGTAAAATGTGCACAGCACGCTCCTCAGCTGTGAGGATGAAATGAGAGAGGCACTGGTGTGCGTGGTGCTCAGGGACCCCAGCCCATAGGAGGGTCTCGGTGAAGGAAATGAACCGAACAGGAGGGTGAGCCGGCCTTCCAGAGCCAGCCACGGCGAGGAGGATGCCGTGAGCAGCTCCAGACCTCCAGAGGCTCTGAGGCGGCAGAGGCTGGCACCCACACCGCAATGGCAGAGCTGGGCCTGCTGTGGAGGGCCCTGCCCGGTGGTGGGGCCTCAAAACCCCTGGGGACACCTGGGCACCAGCATTGCGAATCTGGCCTTGGACTCAAGTCCTGGTTACTCTGACTACAAACAAGGAGACCCTGATGGAGTGTCTACTTCTCTGCACCCTGCTTTCCTCAGTGAGGTGTGGACACTCTGACAATCTGCATGTGGGTTGTATGGGAGGGAAGTCAGCATGTTCCCAGCAGCCTCTCCCCAGCCTAGCTTTGCCCACAGCTCCTCCCATCCCAGGAACTGCGGGGAGGCAGAATCTGAGAGGAGAGTGAGCAGGTAGAAGCCCTGCCTGACCAGGGCAAGAGGAGAGGGGACCTATCCAAAATCTCCCAGCAAGTCAGAGGCAGAGCCACGCTGCTTTTTGGAGGGGGTGGCCTTCTGGAAAGCAAACAGCCTCCCTGCACTTACTGGGGTTTTTGCGTCTGAAGCTGTGACCTTGCATCCCATTCTGTGATCTCCTGAAAGCTTCCCCACATTCCCCCAGGGTGCCTGCATTTCCTGAGTCCTCAGGGACGAATGGTCTTTGAGGGGCTAGGGAACCTCTCTGCCAAACACTGGACAATCCTGTTATCAAGGGACCAGAAAGAGGAGAGGCTTTGGGCTGCTGTGAGGTATGGGGAAATGGCAGGAGTGTCCACCGGGGAGTCCGTGCCAGCACCCAAGACCCGAGCCTGAGTAGCATCGTGCTGGAAGAATATGCAGACAGAGAGGGAGAGAGGAGGCCTGAGGAGGAAAGCACTAGAAAACTTTAGAAGTGGTCCTAAGACTGGGGACCTAACAGCAATGGGCTTCGTGGGTTCAGGGGTCCCCTTTCTTTTAATAGCTGCATGAGGTCTTTGGGCAAATTTCTGGTGGTACCTGCTTCAAAGGGATTTTTTTCTAGGCCTTATCTTTGGGTGACACACACTGACATATTTATGGATGAAATAATACAATATCCGGGTTCAAAATAATCCATTTTCCAGGAGGGGTGAAAGGTCTCCATGAGACAATACTGGCTATGAGCTGATGATGGCTGAAGTGGGTGATGAGTTCCTTGTACTCCTTGGACATGTTTGACGTTTTCCATAATAAAAAGTTCGTATGTCCAGAATCAGCCATTCCCCTCCAGCTGCATGCTCACTGCCCTGGAGGGCTGCAATAACCTCACAGGTCAGCCAGCTTGGGCCTTGCCAGCCCACTCCATTCTCAACACGGCCGCCAGAGGGAGCCTGTTACAGCACAAGTCCCGAGCTCAAGCCCTCCAGAGGTCCCCACCTCAACTCAAAGCACCCTGGCCTCCAAGTGCAGATTCCATCTGTCCCTGTTGCCTCTCAGGCTCCCCTCCGCCATACTCCAGCCTTCCTCACTTTCTTTCATGTCTGTTGGGCCCTTTGTTCCGGGGGGGGAGGGGGCAGGAGGGGAGTGTGCAGAGGTCTGATCCCACCAGACCTCATCGGCCCCTCACAACATGAAGACACTGCAATATTACATGGGACGTAATTACACATTTTTTAAATTGTCACTATTTATATCAGCTCAAACCCAACTGGGCATCCTGTATTCTATCTGGCAGCCTACCCCTAGCAGATTATATGGGTACCCACCAAACCCAGACATCACTTTAACGTCCCCAGCGCCCGCCACATAAAGATGCCCCTTCCTGGCCGACAGCTGAGAGGAAAGCACCCTCTGGGCTGATGCAGCTCCTGGCCCAGTTGCAAGGACTTCAGGCCCACTCGCTGCAGCGGCAAAGGTGCCTTTTACAGCACAACCTGCCCAACCGTCCGTGGCAGCCCTGCAGGACGCCGCAGAAGCAGGTGTTCCCAGAGTGAGAGACTAAGCCAGCCCTCCCAGCTTCTTCTGTCTCTAACAGTGGGCAGGGCCTGGGAGGGAGTGACCATGCCAAGGCCTTGGCTGGCAGTCCCCTCTGGGTTCTTCTGGATTTGTGCCCATCTGGGATGGGTCTGAGTCCTTGCAGTGCCCCCATGGTAGTGGGTCGAAAGGCCCCGTGCCAGGCGCCAGCTGCCCCCGTGGCCTGAGGGTGCCCACTCAAACCATTCCAAGTAAACATTTGACCAGCCCAGCCCCAGCCCTCATCCCACACCAACACTTGGCCCTTGTTCCCGGACAGGCCCCTCTGTATCCTGTCCTTTGTGGCTGACATTTCGGCGAGGCCCTGGAGGGGCTGCGGTGACCCAGTGCCCCATCCCCATTCTGCAGACAAGCCCCAGGGAGGTGGTCCCTGCAGCCACGGGCACTCAGCGGGGGAGTCCCAGCAGACGGGCAGTCGCCAGGCTGGGCCAGTCACCCCCCCCTCCCCCCGAACACCCCACGTGGGCCCTGAGGCTGCGGAGCCCACGGTCTGAGCTGTGGAGCCATGGGGCTGCCAGCTGACTCGGCTGCTTTGTTCCAGGCCTGGAGTGGTCTGAGGGTGGTTGAGGACTGTGTCTCCTTCTTTGCTGAGAAGCCACAGATAACGCTGGCGACAGGGCCTGATAAAGCGTCTGTCGGAGGCTCCCTCCCAGACAAGCCCCGCTGTTCTCACCAGCCCCAAGGGCCCCAGCAGCCCGAGCCTGTCTCCAGAGGTTAGCTCCTCCCTGGGATCGCAGCCCTTCTCTTCCCTCGGCCTCGGGACAGGCTGGCAGGCCCCTCTCAAAAGTTCCTCAGGCCCTGGGCTCAAGAGAAGAATAAACTAATACTCTGGTTTATTTCCAGGAAGAGAATATCAAGCAATGGGCCTCTCTCAGTGGAATTCCAGACTGTGGCTCCTGGGGAGTTGAGGGTGGTGGTGGCTGGAATGTCTTCCCAGAGCCCTTTAAATGACATCCCGAGTCACCTCTTTCATGTCACAAGGACCCATTCTATGCCAGGCTTTAGGGTGGACACAGGGGATACAGGAACAAGTAAGATACAGTCTACGACCGTTCGAGCTTCCGGGAAGAGGGTAGTAAAGAGCGGCCTGCCCTGACCTCACCTAGGCCTCCACCCCAAGTCCACAGATAGCCTGGCCTGGAGTAGGGGTGTATAAGGGAGTACCTAGCCAGCCATGGGGATCCTGGGGTAAGACTCAGTGCCAAGGGTTGCAGAGCTGAGACCCGAGATGCCCATGAGCAGCATCACCAGTCTGATGGAGGCGGCACGGGCTCTGACCTGGGAAAGACGCCGTCTGCTGGTGGGGGAGTTGCCGGGGGAGGGTGGGGGCCGAGGTCAGAAGACAAGGCCCAGAGAATAGGCAGCATGTCTGAAGTCAGGCCTCCCGGCGTCCTGAGCACGGCTCCGGTGAGAAGGCACGGGCTTCGGACACTGCCCAGAAGCAGTCCTGCTCTCTGAGACTGCATGGGGACACTGGGCTCCCAGTTTCACCACGGAGAGAACATGGAATCCAGGGTTGGGGCTGCCTTCCCCATGCTGACCAACCTGAATAAGGCCCTTGCACATGGTAGACTTGGGGAGGCGGGGGTGGGGCCAGCACTGGAGGCCCCAGGCCTGGAATGCGTTCCAGCTCCACTTCTCCTTGGCTGTGTGACCCAGGGCAGGCCTCTGGCCCTCTCTGAGGCTGGAGCTAGAGGCTCTCCGGGACCTCCCCAGGACAGAAGCCACAGGAAGCATCCCTGTCCCAGGGCCAGTGTGTCTGGAAGGAGAAGGCCTGGGTTTCGTCCTTCCCTCAGAGGAGAATGTCTCTTCTGGCTCCACCTAGAACAGTGTGGGGACCCAGGTTTCCTTCCTCTGTGGACCTAGGACCTTTTCATCGATGCAGGGACCTCACACATTTTCACAGGCAGGCCTCTAGCTCATAAAGGAAGAGCCTGCGTTTCCAGGTATATAGGCTTCGGAAGAATCCTCCTGCCCTCCACTGCCCTCCAACCAGTTTCCTCTGAAACCTAGGCAACCACACAGGGCTCAGCCCAAGTGGTCCTCACCACACACACACACACACACACACACACACACACACACACACACACACCAGAATTAACCCTTCCTGCCCTGGCACTCTCTTGCCTGGTGCCTGTATCACTGCCAGAGCGCTTCTTACTCATTCATTCATTCTTCTCTCAAAGATCTATTAGTCTTTGTGTCGGGCACCAGGGGCCCCGTGGTGAATAAATAGACACAGTTCTTGTCCTCAAGAAGCTTATAGTCTTGTGGGGAAAGCAGACCAATAAACAGATAACCACAGTGAGGGACATGGGCGGTGAAGAAACAGAACAGCCTATGAGAGAGGATCCGGGGTGGGGTACGTGAATTAGCCAGGGGAGGTTACATTGAAACCGACACCTGAAGGCAGGTGAAAAGGAAGAGATCAGTGTCTGAACTGGTCCTGGGCTGGGTCACACCTCCAGAGTCTCCCTCAGGCCACTCCCACCTCACTGGAGCACAGGCCAGCCTGGTTCAAACCAAGATCACACAGGTTGAGAGCAGGGGCAGTCTGTGACACCTCTGTGGGGAGCAAGGGAAGGAGTGGCACAAAGGAGAGGCGGCCCCTAGAGTGTGACCCTGAGCTAGAAGGGGATGAGGTGATGGAGCTCACCCTGCACGGGACCTGGCAGAGAAGCCCAGCCCTCCATGCGAGTTGATACTGAAAGTGCTCCCCCACTAATACTACAGATGCCCTCCCTCTGCAGAACAGGAAGGGGCACAACCCCCAGTCTTTGCTCAGGAGGGGCCTTGCCCCCGTGGGCATGAGGGGGAAGCTTGGCTGGCAGTCCAGGCCTGTGGCCTCTAACCCTGTCCTATGCCCACGGTCTGGCCTGGCTCTGCTGCAGACTTCCTGTGTGGCCCTTGGGAAGTCACTCCCCTCTCTGGGTTCAGGACAGTGACTTCAGGACAGGATGGAAAGGTGGAAGTGGTACAACTTCCACCAGCCAGGTGATCCTGGGAGAATTTCAGACGTGGACTAATGAGAGGCGAAGGGGTGGGGCTCTGCTACCCACTGCCGAGGGAACCTGGGGCCCTCAGGCCCCTCTGGGGGATCTAGCCCATCTGCAAGGAGAGGCGGTTGCTCGATGCCACCTATTAGGCCCCAGGCCGGGAGAGCCGAGTGCTCCCCACTCCCAGGTCTTCATCATGTGCCAGGCCCGAGACCTGAGCATCAGCAAGGTGCCACATTTGATGATAAAAACAGTAATTTTCTCATCTCAAAGCAACACAACAGAAAAAAATAAGCCCAAAAACAGAAAGAAAGAAAAAAGACCCAGCCCCATTCCATTCTTCAATTCTAACATGACAGCATTCCCTGACCCCAGCTAATGCTCGGTCCACAGCGGTCCATGGAGGGGCAGGCGAGGCAGGGGCCCTTAGAACGGCACTCGGGAAGCAGGGAATGCTCCCAGGGCCTATTCGCAGACAGGCACGGCGACGCTGCCAATCCCATTCACTCTCACCAGCCACGCAGGCAGTACACTCTTCCCCCTTTTTACCTTTTTATTGAAATATAACATACACAGCACAACACGCACGACTCTCAAATTGTTCATGGAATTCGAGTTCAATTAACTTTTACATGCATATAAACCTGTGTTATACTAACCAAATCATAATATTAAACACTTCCAGCATGCCAGAAGTTTCCTTCAAGTCCCCTGCCAGTGAGCACCCCACAGGGTAACCGCTTTCACCACAGATCAGCTTCACCTGAACTTCATGTTAACAGAATAATGTATACTTGGTGTCTTTGTACATGCTGTTGCTCCGTCGTAGCCCACTGCGTGCCGGCACTAGGCCCGCTTTAGCCGTTCTTCCGCTGATGGACCTCAGAGTTGACTGCCTTTTAGGGCCACTTTGACCAACTCCCAGGATCACCCAGTCCGTGCCTTTGGACATGTGCACTTGTTTCCCTTGATTACGTACCTAGGAGTGCACCTGCTGGGTCAGAGGGTGGGCACACACTCGGCGTTCAAAGCTATTGAGGCAGTAGGGGTCCTTAGTCCTGTTTTATAGATATGGATGTGGAGGCTCAGAGAGTTTAGGTAGCTCATCCAAACTCATGCAATTACTAAGCAGTGGGGCCTGGCCTGGAATCCAGAGATTTCTGACTCCAAATTCTTTTCAAGGGATGCCAGCTTCCTCGCCAATCTTTCTAATCCTGCTTTTTAGAACGGGTGAAGGGGTGCAAGGGTGGACGGAGCCAACAGGGGTGAGTCAGGCAGCCTGCTCTGGAATCACTTCCTCAGGATGTCCAGGCTGCCTTGGGAGGGCACAGCCCCACCAAGGCAGACACAGAGAGAACAGGCGGGTGGACTCGGAGTCATAGAGGGCACGCACAGTCCAGCCCCTCCACTGTCCAGCCTCATGTTCCCCACGCACTTCAGCCACACTGTCTTCTTCCCTGCTGTCCCCTGAAAATGCCAACCATGTTCCCGCCTCATGGCCTTTCTACCTTCAGCTCCCTCTTTCAGAGCTTCTGCCACAGGCACCCACACGGCACACCTTCCACTCCATGGTGGCCGCCGCTCAATTACCCAATTTAGAGAGCACCCCCAGAACACGCTGTCCCCTCACCTTTTCACCTCCATCTGACCAAAAATCGTGTGTGTGTTTGTTTATTGCCTGTCCCTCACTCTGGAGGGCGAACTCCAGAGGGCCAGGCCACATCTTGCTCTCTGTTCCACTGTCAGTGTGTGGAGCAGTGTCTGATAGGCTCTCCAGAAATACTTGTTGAATGAATAAATGAGTCAATGAACAAACGAATGAATGAAAGAAAAACAACTCCTTGTTGCAAGCAGTGGCAAAAGTTGCAGGCTGGAAGGGGCTTTTGGTGCCAGATCTGGCTGCCATGCTCAAATTCTGAGATAAAGCTTCTGCCAGGGCATCCAGAGACCGTGGGCGGGGTGAGGTGGCGCCAACCCTGGCCAGGGTGGCCTCCAGGCACTGCTGCAACTCAGCCGTCACAGCCGGCTCTCAGCAGAGCCACACCGACAAGCACGCTAATGTGCACCTGGTTTCCTGCTGGGTTGGCCCTTCAGGATGGGAGAGATTTAGGATTCCTGGGGTAAGCAGGGGGAGCCAATGGCCACAGGTCTCTCCAGATGACTTTTCCCTTGAGGGATCTCAGAGATCATCTTTAAAACAGGTGGGCCTGAGAATGATTTGAGCAATCCAGGAAGATTCCCAACTCTCCTCCAACCCTGCATAGAATACATTCTTCTTTCCCCACTGTCACTTGCTGGTCTGGGAAGCCTTTGCTGATTCACATAACTCCTCTGGGCCTCAGATTTTTCCTTCTGTAAAAGAGGTAGAACTTGGCCATGAAGTACAGTGAAGAAACAACCCTAGGTCAAAGGTCTGCTGGCATGAATTGTCATACCCCAGGACTGCTGTGTGTTCTCTGGGAAAGTTCTGCCCTCTCTGGGCTTCAGATTCCCCCATTTGTCAGATGAGGCAGTGTGGCAGAGCTGTCTCCAAAGACTGAAATCTTCCCTTGGGTATGACTGAAGTGACCTCCTGTCCTTTCCCAAGGAGGGGCAAGTTTAGCCAGGGAGGCAGGGAGAGGGAGCCAAGGGACAGGAAGTGGGTGAGGACATGAAATGTGAACTTAGCCAATGCCATAGCTTTGCCCTGACCTGGACTAGCTGGAGCTTTCCTCTCTGAGCCCCACAGAATGTCTGGCTGAGACCTGGACAGTCTGGGCGGGTGGAGGGGTGGAGGGGGGAACTGTATTCTACTGCTTCTCTCTGTGTAAACAGGGCTCTGAGTCCCAGAGAGTGACCAACACCAGACCACAACTGGGAACCATCTCCCAGAGTCTGTCCAGGCTGCTCAGCGCTCTGCCACTTGTCTCCCCATCACCACCAGGACTTTCCATTCCCAGTCAGAGAGAGACCCAATACTCAGATGAAGAAAACCAAAGTCTTCTTAGAGATCCCACAGACCATTCATCTGAGCACACAAGCACATCCAAGTCTGGGCCTGCAACATGTCAGTGTCACCTCACTGGAGTCTCACACAGACCTGTAAGGAACGCACCATTATTCTCCTTACTTGACAGATGGAAGAACTACCGCTCAGAGAGGTTAAGTGCCGTGCGCAAGGTCACACAGCTAGTGAGTAGCAGGGACGGGATGTAAAGCCAGGTCTGTCTGACTCCAGACCTACTCTTCACGGGCCCTTCCTGTAGACTGGTGGAGAAAGGGGAGTGATCACGTACTTCAGGAGCCCAGAACCCTGAGAGATTAATTCTGCCAGCCAGGGGGAGGGAGGGGAGCCAGGGCATTTGCTTTTTCCAAAAGGGCTTCCCCTAGATCACTGCCTTGCTCACTGCCACTCTGCACTTAGGCCTCAGCTCAAAGGGCGCTGGACCACTGAGTCTAAAACAGAACAGCCCCTCCCACTCCTACAGGCCTTTCCCCTAACCTTTTATTTTTCCTCCTTAACACCTATCACCATCTGAAGCACTGACTTATCTGACGTGTGTGTGTGTGTTTGTTGTTGGTCTGCCCCGAGAATGTAAGGTTTTATCTGCCTTATTCATCACTATAACCAAGGCCTCACACAGTGCCCGGTACACAGAAGGTATACAACCAGTATCTGTCCACAGAAAGCATGAGTAACAGAGCGCCCTTTTCCCTATAAGTGAAAGAAAATGGAGCACCTATTCTCTGCTAGGCATGGATGAGAGGGCTGACCCAGGCACACCTCCTTTCATCCCTTGGCGCTTCAATCCATTTCATGGATGGAGGAACTGAGGCTCCCTCCAGCATCAAGGGCCCATGGGTGGAACATGACATATGAATCCCTCCATTAGAGCTGGGGCCGCTCAACCCCATGGCGGTCTGGCTGCAAGCCCAGGGCCTCCTCTAGCAGCGGGGGCAGGGCTCAGAAAGGGGAGAGGGGTGCCAAAGGCCCTCTGAGCCCTCGCAGCGTGCGATCTGCCTAGTGGCCGCACCCTGGGCCTTGCCGGCTCCAAACTCCTCCTGCCCCACCCTGCGCCCGGCGCCGCCCCGCCCCGCTGTCCCACCCCCACCCTCCCTACCGGGGGAGCGCAGCCTCCACCACCTCGGCTCCGTCCCCACAGGGCCGGCCGGTGGTAATGACCGTCGAACCGGCCACGGGCCGCTCCTGACCCCCAGACTCAGGGCGCCCGCAGGCCCCGCGGGTCAGCGAGAACCGGCAATTTCCCGGCCGTCCGGCCCGCGCCCGCTCTGTACTTAGCCTGATGACGGGTTCGCGCGGCCCTAATGGCGGGGCGGGCTGCGGGCGAAGCCGGCCCAGCCGGTCCCGTGCTCGGCTCTCAGGCGGCCGCCGGGCCTGTGTCATCCACCAGGAATTTCTGTTTTCCCCTCCGCGGGGCTGGAAGAAAAAACAATAATTAGGTCACTGGGCAGGCGGCAGAGAGGGTGTGGGACAGCCCAGTGGCGCCCTGTTGGGCAGGGAAGGGGTCTGGGAGGATGATGGGGAAGGAGAGGCCCCCACAGCGCTCCCTGTCCCCTTCCTGCCCTCCCCGCGATGCCAGCGGACGGAAACAAAGGCATCCCTGACAGTCCACCGTTCACTTATGGGTTCATTCATTCCAAGTATTATGGACTGGGCCAAATGCCGTGCTAGGCACTTGGGACTGGGCAGTGAACAAAAGAGAGGGGCGGACTTGGTGGAAAGACAACCCGCAGCCTTGCAGTGATGTACAGTGGGAAAACCACTGCGCAGGGCAGAAGGGATTCAGGGAAGGCTTCCTCCAGGAAGCGGGACCTGCCTGGAGGCCTGGAAAGGAATGAGGACTGGCCAAGGCCAAGTGAAGGGGAGGGGTGGGGGGTGTACGGGGTATGGAAGGAGCACCCTGTGCAAAGGCTTACAGATGAGAAAACAGTGCATACTACAAGAACTGAAAGTAGAGTAGAGAAGCAGCACATGAACTTTTTATTCTGAATACAACTCCACTGATTGAAGGTATTTTTGCCCCCATGAGGTCTCTAAATGCAAGCCAGCCTCTTTATCTGGTGCTCAGCTGAAGATACAGCCGCCCATTTCTCCAAGGAGGAAAACTGTTCTGGACTTACTGAGGCATCCTAGGTCTGGACACTGTACCTACAGGCACATGTCTCACCTTTCACTCTGACCTGAGGACAACTCCCTGTGAAAGATGGGAATCTGGAGCAACTCCACCTGGCTTGTTGTTCAAAGTCTGAGCGGTAAGGCTAGGGACGTGGGCAGGGTTGGAACATAGAGGTCCTTAGGGTCCGGGCAGGGACTTGAGACTTTATCTTAAGGGGAATAGGGAGCGATGGTTTAAAGCCCTACTGTGCTCCAGCACAGGGCGAAGTTTTAGGGACAGCACTTCATTACGCTCGATGATGATCTAGCGAGAATGTCTCAGTCCCATTTTATAGAAGAGGCCAGGGAGGTCTTCTGCCCCAGGTCACCTGCTAATGAGGGGCAAAACCAGAACCGAGCCATGCGAGGCCGTGTTCGAGGAGCTGTAGTGAGAAAGAGGGGGCTCTGTCCCTACCCCCCACGAGCTTGTTGTCTGCTGGGGACACGCGTCTGTGATGTATTGGTCAGAGTTTACTCCACAAGGTTGTCCGGACACCCAGGTCCCTTCCACCTTGTTACTCTGCCTCTTCCTAGGTCCAAGTCATAGGTCCACACTCTGGGCAGAGGAACAGGCAGGCAGGAGGCATGTTCATTCTCGTTAGAAAACATCACTTCCACATCTTTGCTGGTACCTGTGTCTGCAGCTGTACCTGTGCCCGAATCCACATCCACATGTGAATCTATTCCTGTATCGACAGATCCACCAATCACCCAGTAGTTAAAGCATCAGCTTGAAGGATACAAGCTTTAGTGCCAAAAAAGTCAAATACAACGGTCGATGCAACCACAGCCTAGTGGTAAAGCCTTCGGAAACAGAACCCATTAAGGCCGAGATCATCATCACACTTCCTATTAACACCGACTGGGCTTCTTAACAAAAATGTTCCTGTGTAGAATACTCAATGTGCCTGAACAAAATAAAATACTTTCAGAATGGCTACAGTGAAAAAGAAACTTTTTAAAAGTGTTCTCTAATAAAATTGAGGCGTGTCATTTATATCTGCGGGTTTTACGGGTCAGCAAATATGGGAGCTGCTGGGCAAACAGCTGCAGAGACCGACAAGACAGGGCGCTGCCTTCTGTGGCTCTTTCAGCCCCACCCAAATGCTCCAGAGGAGGCCGTGCCTACACAGGCACGCGGGGACACTGCAAGTTGCCATCAGTCCAGGGTTTGGGGACCTTGCAGAGTGGCTTGGGAGACAGTCTAGAGCACTGATTCTCAAAGTGTGGTCCTCGCCCAGCCACATCAGCACCACCTGGGAATGATCACAAATGCAAATTCTCAGGCCCCACCCAGGCCTACAGAACCAGAGACTCCGAGGGCGGGGCTCTGCCACCTGTGTCTCCACAAGCCCTGCAGATGATCCCTATACAAGCTGCAGTTTAAGAAGCACCGTCCTAGAGCCCAGCACACTCGGCTGTGAGAGTTGGAAAACCTTGGTTCTAGTACTGGACGGGGCAGTCCCAGGCTCCGTGACCGTGGGCAAGTCAGGCCCCTCCCTGGGCCTCTAAGTTTCTAGTTGTAAACAGGTGGGTTCGGCCCTGGGAGACAGAGGTGAGCCTCCCTGGATGAGACTGTCCGTGACCTCCTGACCAGACAGCGAGGGGTGGGGTCTAGGCCTTGAAGCAGGAAGTGGTGCCTTCTTTGGAGGAAGAGGCTCCCACTCTAAAGGATTCTGGTGACAGGAATGTGGGAAGTGGGATCACGTCTGCGTCCCTTGAGTGTCCTGACCTGGGATGAGGCCCCAGCGGTCGAGCTCACCCATGGCCTCTCTGTAGTCGGAGGATGAGGGTTCTCGGTGCACATCTGGACTAGCCACACATCTGAATCTGCACCTGGTGAGTGCTCTGTGACTTTGTCCGTCACCCATCTTTCTGTCAGGGCCCAAGGTCCAAGACATCTGTTAGTCTTCTTTGGGTTACTCTCCTTTGGCTGTTCTAGAGGGGAGGGGCTCTCCGACAGAAGCCTGCCAATCTTCCAAAATTGTGTAGCTTTTGGATCTTATGTTGTTTTAGTTTGTAAATTAACCCTATAGAAATAAGATAAAACTAACAGGGGGAAATGACAGGAGAGCTCAGGTGTTGAAAGTTTAGCCTTAATTGATAGGTCTAAGTAACTAATACATGTGGAAAGATGTTATTCCAAAATTGTGTAACTTTTGAATAAAGACCTTTCCTTTATCACCAATCGCCTCTGAAATTTTGCATAGAGGGTGGTGGCAGGCAGCAGGACCCCGCTTGCTGCTCAGTAACCCCAGAACCCAACTAGAGGTAAAGACTGCTTGGCATCTGAGCTCAACTGAGGATAAATCTGTATCCATGCTCATCCCGTGCCCACTGGCAAGACTCAGTGCCTCGGGGGTGCTGGACTGCAGCCCTCTGTACCTCTCCAGCCATGCTGGCCTCCCTCAGCTCCTTGCCACATGGGCCTCTCTATTGGACAGCTCACAACACGGCAGCTTGGCTTCACTCAGAATTAAAGGGTACCCAAGAAGAAATCCATGGTCTTTTCATAACCTAATTTCAGAAGTGACATTCCGTCATGTTTGTTATATTCTATTTGTTCCAAGTGGCCATTACGTCTAGCCCATACCGAAGGAGAGGGGATTGCACAAGGGCATTAATACCAGGAGGCAGGGGTAACGGCAGGAGCCCCCTACCACACCTGCAAGGCCTAGTCCTAAGGTAGAAGTTCTAAATGGAGATCCTGAGAGAGGCCAGGAAAATGTGCTGCCTTATGGGGGAGCTCTTAAGATAGGGTCCTCAGTGCCTGCCCACCCTGGTTTTTATCTTTACTGAAGGGCCTGTCTGATGATGGGGGCTTATTTGCAGCCAGCAGGAGCTGCATTCCAGGCCTGGGTACTTAACATTCCAGAGGAGCTCTCAGCTAATTATTGCCTTGCCCAGCCCAAGCCTGGACCACCCAGCTCCCCTTGAGCTCCATGGTGTGGCCAGAGGACTCTCACAGCTTTGTTCCTGGGTTATATTGAAAGTCCCAGGTTATACAACAAGGAGCCAGTGGCAACATAGGGGCTGGGGCCCAAGGCCTTTCACCCACAGCTGTGGGCAAGGGGCAGATATAGGAGGAGCCTGGGGCTGAGCCTCCTCCTGGGGGCCAGGTGGACTAAGACAGACCTGAGGCAAATGACTATGTCTCTGAGCCTCCATTTCCTCGGCTGTAAAAACAGGAACTTTCCCAACATCCCATAACACACCAGAAAGACTCTCTTCTTGAACAAACTCCACAGGCTCCTGAGCCCAGTTTTTTATTAGGCCTGGTTCTCAGGCCTTGCCTTGGGCCTCTTTAGCTCAGTTTTAGCAAGAATCCTCCCAGTTTAGTGAGGATCCCCCCACCTTGGCATCTGATCACCCTGGCCTGCCTTCAGAAGAATCCTGTTAAGTTGGTTTAGTAAGAATCCTCCCTACCCTTGATGTCACCTCTTTGTAATTTTCCATCCGTGGACCCCCCCGCCGACTCTGTTTGTTGGCCATAAGTCACCAGCTGCCTTCGCTGAACCCAGAGCCCAGTCCCTAGCCCCACTGTGGCAGTCTGGACTTCCGCTGCAGCAGTCCCAAGTAAAGTCTTCCTTATTCGCTGCTTTCACAAGTGTCAGGAGAACTCTTCCTCTGACACATGCACCTGTTATCTATGTCCCAGTGCCTTCCCCATGCAAAGAAGTTCCAGGAGGCACAGTATTCCCACAACTCCTTGGGTGGTGAAAGGGGAGTGTCGGCCTGGAATGGGCAGTCCTGTGTCTCAACACCAGGAACTTGGGAAGCAGGAGGCCTTGAGGCTGAGGAAAGCCAGTGGGGCCAGAGTTCTCCGGACACCCTTTACACCTTTGCCTACTCTCATAGCTGAGGCTGCTCAGCTCTGAGGTCTTTAGAGCAAGCACTGAGAGCTGAAGGAGCAAGATGGTGTGAGAGAGGCCACTGATGGGGGGTCAGGGGACACTGCGCAGAGGCAGGAACTGTGGGGCCTTGAGAGCTGAAGAGGACTCAGCATGTGAAAATGGAGGCAGGGCATTTCCAGTACAGGCATAAGCCTGGCAGAGGCATGGAAGTGGGTGTCATGAGGAGCTGCAGGGCCCAGGGGATGGGACATCATGGAAGTGGGAGAAGCCTGTGGTGCTGAGGATTCTGGGAGGCTGTTACACCCCTCCGCTGCCAGGGGCTTTGTCAGGATCCTCCAGCCAGAAAAACAGGCAGGCAGCCTAGGCGTCTCCTCCACCCAGGAGCGATACTCACCTGTTTGTCCCCTTTCCTCAGCACCCAGCTCCTGGGGTTCCCTCAGCCTCCCCCAAAGAGTAGGACTCTATTATAAATATAAATCATGTAATCTGTTAAATAGGTTCATATCTACATGTCACAAACTCAGAAACTTTCACTCCCTGCACATGTCCTTAGTGCCCCGACCCCTACCCCTAAGGCAACCCTTGCTGACACATGTGCACATGTTTTTTCCTCTTAAACAAACAGCAGCTTACTGCATTCACGGCAGGCACCTTGCTGCTGTCACTTATTGTTGCATCATGGATTATCTCATACCAGCTCATGCCATTCTTCTGACACCTGCATAGTATTCTACTATACTCTATGAATATACCAACATGTACTTAACTAGTCTCCAAAATGGCAGCAGATTCGTACTGGCACCTAAGCTTTTATTAACAAACATGTGTAGAGCGTCTGCTAGAGCTCAGGTGCTCAGTACCTCCTAGAGATACATCCATGTGACCTAGTCTGTGTGAATTGGAGCTGCCAGCCTCATGCAAGTGACAGAATGGCTAGTGCATTGCAGGATGGACGGAAGAGCACAAGGATCATTCCCGGAAAGGATGCTTCTTCCATGGGCTGGGAGAAAGGTAGGCCCTTGAGCACTGATGTGGGCTTTCTTTGAAGGGGAAGACTTGAATTTCAGGGAGATGGTTGTGGCTGATTTCTGCTGTTCTCCCAGAGCCTTCCCTGTGGCACCTCCTCTGGGAAAAGGAGCTCAGGGGAGGGCTTGGAAGGAAAAGGGGTCCTCTAGGGAGGAGGCAGGGCAGAGGCAGCTGAAGGCCAGATGGAGAAGTAGCTCATGATTATTGAGGTCTGCCCTGTGCTAGGCACTTAATTTTTGTTACATTTACCTCATCTCTGAACCAATGGAGAATTAATTGCAGACATCATGGTATTTCTCCTAAATATTTCAGCAATTCTCATAAGAATGAGGACTGCCCTGGCCAGTGTGGCTCAGTTGGTTGGAGCATTGTCCCATAACTGAAAGGGTGTGGGTTCAATTCCCAGTCAGGGCACATGCCTGGGTTGCAGGTTCAATCCCCAATGCTGGTGCTACAGGAGGCAACAGATTGATGTCTCTCTCTCTCACATTGATGTTTATTTCTCTCCTCTCCTCTCTCTCAAAAAGCAATGAAAAAATGTCCTCAGGTGAGGATATGTAAAATTTTATTTATTTATTTATTTAAAAAAGATTTTATTTATTTACTTTTAGAAAGAGGGGAAGGGAGGGAGAAAGAGAGGGACAGAAACATCATTGTGTGAGAGATACATCAATCAGTTGCCTCTTGCATGCTCCCAACTGCGGACCTGGCCCACAACCTAGGCACGTACCCTGACTGGGAATCAAACCAGCAACCTTTCGGTTCACAGGCCAGTGCTCAATCCACTGAGTTGTCCCAGCCAGGGCAGGATAAAATTTTTTTTAATAAATAAAATAAAGGATGAGGACATATTCCTATACAATCCCTGTACAGTGATGACACTCAGCATATTTAACATGGTCAAACTATATCTCATATACTGACCATATGCAAATTTCCTAAGGTTGTCTCAATAATATCCTTTATATCTTCTCCACCCTGCCCAGGATCCAGTCAAGGATTACCCTTTGCATCTCCTTGAATCTACGATAGTTCTCCAAACTTTTTCTTTCCCTATTGCTTTCATGCTATTGGCATTTTTAAAAAGTTCAGGCCACATTCTTTGCACAATGTCACTCTATTTGCTTCCTTGTGACTAGACTCAGGTTCAGTGTGGTCAGCAGGACTCTTCGTGCTGTGTGCTTCTCAAGTGGATTTTCCCACCCCTAGTGACAATTAAATTGGGAGGGGATGTCACCATGTTTTTCCTTTGTAATGCATTAGGCTTTTAATGTTCAACTCTACTTCATTTTGCAGATGAATTGCCAGGTCCCTTACTATTTTCCCTGGGACCTCATGGCTTCCCATGGCTCAGCCAATGTTGGGTCTTCTCTCTCCATCTGACCCTCCAAGAACAATCACCCACCCTGTGAGGGGGTGGGGACCAAGCTTATTCCAGGTCTCAGCTTTGTCCTTCATGGTTATTCAGCAGAAGAACCCAGCCAAGGGCTCCAAAATGAGGGTTAGAGAGAACAGAAGAACGAAGGTCAAAACCACCCAGGCCCTAAAAGTCTCCTGGGAGGGGTGGCTTAGGTTTAGGGTCTGGGGGAGAACCATTTCTGCCCAGGCTGTCTCGACCCGTGACTCACAGGCAGGCATCGAAGCTGTGGCAGGACGTGATGTCAGGCTCCTCGGCCGATGAGCCTGGTCTAGGGGCTCGCCAGGCCCCGCTGGGCTCCCCACGGAGGCCACCTCCAGCCCAGTACTCAAAACATCAAGCCCAACCAACTTGGCTCTTTCTCAAGATACACAAACCTATTGAATAGAACAGAGTCAAATAAGCCCAGAGACTCATGGGCTCTGCACGAGGCCCAACAGAACCCCCGGCCAGTGACTTCCAGTACAACCCCGACAGCAAGGCGGGTGAGTGCACCGGAAGAAAGCTACTCAGGCTCAACTTCCTGTCAGCTGCATGACTCTAGGCACATTGCTTATCCTCTCTGGGGCCTCGGTTTTCTCATCTGTCAAATGGAAATAACAACAACACCTACCTCGCAGAGTCTTCATGAGGATTTAACAAACAGACACAAGTGAGGGTGCTCATTCAAGGAGCAGCAATCACATAAAACTAGACCTCCCTGGGCTTTTCTTTATACCAGGTGTGGCTATTTTAGTTACAACAGAAACTCACCTAACTCGCTATAGCAAGTAAAAGAAAGTGTTGGAGGGAGGGGGCCAGGAAGCTTTTGAAAGGAGCCTGGGGTACCTCCTGGAATCCCAGACCAGGACCCAATCGGCCTCGGGACAGGGCAGTCAGGGCTGGCAGCCTGTGGGTGCCCGGCACAGGTCCCCTCCTTCCCTCACCTTGCTGCTCTCTGTGTCCCCTTCCCCCTCTCACAGCCCCAGCTCTGTCCACTTCTCCAGTCAGTGGTCGAAAGCATGGCTGTCATCAGCTCCTGGGTTCATGGCCTACAGATGGGAAGACAGCCTGCCTTAGCTGAAGTCTTTTGGTCCCAAGTTCAAATTCTCTGCGGGAGACACTGACTGGCTCAGGTTGGGTCAGGTGCTCACCCCCTGGGGAGAATAAATGTGGTAAATCTTACTGGAAGCCTATGGCTGGTGATGGTGGGGAGCAGTTCCCACCAAGGGGGTGATGCTAGGCCAAGAAAACAACAGGCAGCTCTGGCATACTTTGGGTTCTACCCACCTGATCGCACCTTGGACCCCCACCCCACTTTCCACTACAGAAGCAAAGCAGATGGGCACTTCTCTCTTTCAGGCTGGCTGATTTTGCCAATTTGCAGAAAAGCATATTGTCCCTCCCCCAACACATCAGAGCAGACACTTGTGGTTGGGAAACCAGGTCACAAGGCCTGCAACTTGCAGTGGTGCTCTGAGGACAGCCTGTAAAAACACTTCATTTGAACGGGGCGGGCACTCCCTCACCCAGAGGCTGCCACCCCTTAGCCAACCTCCACATTGGCTGCCTGTGTGGTCCCTGTGGGCGTGTGAGCAGCGGGTTCTACCTGGGTGAGTATTCCCTCTAGTACTTGGGCTTTCTACCTATCCAGGCCACGTCATAGAACATAGATAGGTGCAAGCATTAACTTCGTTTTGCAGATGCGAAAACTGAAGCACAGAGAGGTTAAGTTGTCCAAGGTCACACAGCTAGATATTGGCAGAGCTGGAACTTAAATCCCAGGAGTCTGACCCCAGAGTCTAAGCTCTTAGCTTGCCATTCTTTTCATAGGAACTCCACTCACTTGTCTTAGCTCCATTAGCTTTCAAAATGGAAGGTGGGGAAATCACACAACTCCCTTCTCCTTCCCCGGCAAGAATAAAATAGGAGGAAAGCCTTTGCCGGTTGTCTGGCAACCATGGGAACAAGGGCTCAGGGCCCTGGAGGAGGTTAGAAGTCCAAGGGACTCTGAACCTAGGCATCTGCCAGGCCAGCTGTTTCCGTGACCCATGCTGTGTAACAAACCAACCCACAGCTTAGTGCCTTGAAAGAACAGTGACTTTCTATTTCTCTCAGTTCTGTGGGGCAGCCGGGTGGATCCCTGTAGTTCCATGTGGGACCGCCATGGCTGTGCCCAGCAGGGAGCCGTGCTGGGCCCAACCGTCCCAGAGAGCTCCCTCACGCGCCTATGCTGCAGTTCCTCAGCTCTCTTCCCATGGCCTGTCTTCTCCGGTGGCTCCTCGTCACTCTCTAGTCTTCCCATGCTTTTTGACAGCAGCTGGCAAGGGGCAGAGAGAGGGGGGAGAGTGCGTGCACAGGAGGCCCTAGGTCATTTAAGGTGAGACCTTGAACTGGTACAGAGTGGCTTCTGCCATATTCTCTTCATTAAAGAAAGTCACAAGGCCAGTGGAGAGTCAAAGGGAAGGGAAACAGGTCTTCCTCTTGCTGGGAGGAGCTTCATCTAGGTTCTAGGAAGAAATTGTTGGCAACCACCTTCGGAGAAAATGCACCATCCTACCTTGCAGGGTTTTAGGAAAGGGTCCCAGAAGAACATGGCACCCGGACATATTGGTGCAGGACAGACAAGATTTCTCCATTTCAGACGAGTGGGTTCCATCCTGCCTGGGCCACATTCTAGCTGTGTGACCCTGGGAAGGTAGACTTCCCCTGCACCTTGAGCCTCTAAGGCTCAGGGATACTGATCTCACAAGGTATAGTGAAGATTTGGGGGAGTAAGAATGGGACAGCTCTGAGAGGGGACAGGGCTCCCCAGATCACTCCCTCCGGACATGGTGACATGGTTTTGGAACCCAGGTAGACAGGTTCCAAGGTCATGACCTCCCAAGCTGCCAAGGCCTATCCTAGAGGAACTTCAGAAATGTGTTCCTTGATGTAAAGCTAAGAATAGCTCTGTTGACACACAGGTTCTGATTATCATTCTTCTAGGGGGAAACTGTTAAGGTGGGTCTGGGTTCCCATGTGGAAGATGAGCACAGCCCCACTGAGAAGGTCAGAATGAGGGCAGGAAGTGGGGCCAGAGCACAAAGGTGGACCAAACATGCAGGACGTGGCACCTGATTAGGTGGGCAAAGTAAAAGAACCAAGGTCAACCCTGCCAGTCTCAGCTGGTCCAAGCTGCTATAACCAAGTATCTTAGACCAGGGGCTTAAAAACATCGGAAACGTATTTCTCTCAGTTTTAGAGGCTGAAAATCTGCGATCAGGGCTTCCGGGCAGCAGACTGTCAACTTCTTGTTGTGCCCCATACAGAAAGAGAGCCAGACAGTTCTCGGGAGCCTCTTTTCTAAGGGCACCAATCCCTCTCATGAGGGCTCCACCACCACGACCCGATCACCTCCCAAAGTCTGATACTCCCCTCCTAATGGCTGTTGCAGCGGGGGAGTCAGGGTTTCAACACAGGAATTGGGGGGGACACGAACACTCAGTCCACTGCACTCCCTCCCTGCTCACCAACCTTCAATGTTCGCTGTTGCCCACTTGGAAGCCCCAAGCTCTTGAGCCTGGCATTCAGGGTTTTCCACCATCAGGCTCATTTCTCAGATGGCCCTCCATGTACTGGCCGTACTGGGTGACACTCCCCAGATATACCTCGTGGTAGTACACCTCCGTGTCTGCCTGCAATGCCTTCTTGCAGTTCCTTCCAGATGCAGCTCTGTATCCTGTTCTATGACTCAGTCCCTGACCTCTCGGCTCGGAATGCATTGCTCCTCCCCTGCTCTGTGCAGACCTCCTGCAGAGCCTTCGCCACCTGCAACCTACAGTCAAACTGGCTGTGTACAGTCTGCACCTGCTGTCGACTGCCACACACATATCACAAAACAACCCGACCTCAATGGCAAACACTGATTTAGCTACAAGTTTGTGGGGTCCAGCTAATCTGGGCTGGAGTCTCTCACTGAGATGCAAGGGGTGACTTGGCTCGGGGCCACATGTCTAGTCACTCAGCAAGCTGGCCAGCATGTTCTCATGGCAATGGCAGAAGAGAAAGAACAAAAAGGGGAGTGTGTGAGTACTTTGTCAATCCTCTGCTTGCACCAAGTCTGCTAACATCCTATCAGCTAAAGCCAAGCACTGGGAGAACATTCTACCCCAGGCAGAAGGGCACCCAGAGCTATTGAGAAAAGGTGTGGATACAGGGCTGGATGAAGGTCTGTGGGGCCGTGATGCAGCTGATCTGCCACAATGCCCACCTTCCCCATCAGACCATGCATTCGTTCCTCCAGGGCTGATTTATCTTCTCTGGGCCAGAAGTTCTGTCCCAGGTTGGTTGGAATTTGACAGGAGAAGAAGGGCCAGGGAACTCAGCCATTCCTATCTCTCTGACCTTGAGAAAAACATTAACTTCTGTTCAAAGTCTCAGTTTCCTCACTTGGGGAAAAAGGAAGAGGGAAGCCTGCCCTCCTTTGACACAGAATTAGGGGGAACAACTGAGATCTAAGCTCTGCCCAGTTTCCAGATCTGTAAAGTGGAGGTACAATGGGTCCACCCTATAGTTCCCATAGGGACATGGCAAGGATCCAGTGAGTCAAGCTCAAGGGCTTACAGATACTGCCAGGCACAAAGCAGGTACTAGCCTTCAGGAGGAGGTGGCCCTTGTTATGCCCTGTCACAATACCTCATTCTCTTCCGTCTTAGCATTTGTCAAATGCTGCAGCTTTGTACTGATATGCGCGGCTGTCAAGTCTTTCCCCTCTCTGCGAAGTGAAAGCTCCACGAACACAGGCGCCGTGCTCAGCACTGCATCCTCAGCGCTGGGCACGAAGAGCGTGCCCATGAAGTATTTATGAAGCGACCGTCTGCACGGATGCGCTGATGGGTGAGGAAGGATGAGGGAGGGCATGGATGGAAACCCAGCTGGAGCTTTGGCAGGGGTAAAACAGGCTTCACTACCTTTAGCCAGAGGGGCCTGACTATTTCAAGGTCCACTACCAAGTTCAATTTCTTTCCGTTCACAAATCTTAAATGGATAGGGAACCTGCTCTAGCCACTCCCAGACTCTGTGCCAGGGAAATACATCCTTCTCTTTGGGGTTAGTCACGGAGGGCAGCAGTGCACTCTGCATTCCCGCTCCTTGGAGGCCTGCAGCCAAGGCCTCCCTACAGTGGGAGGTGACCACATAACCAAACCCCCTGAACGCTCCTCCTGCCCTCCCAGCACTCCCCAGGGAGCTGCCGTGGCTGCCATTCCCATTCACAGAGGAGAAAACTGAGGCTACTGAGTGACCAAGCAAGACAGTCAGCTCCATAACCCACAACCACGGCCAAGCAACCAGCCTGGAGAACCGCAGGTGAACAGCCGCCGAGCAGAACCAACGTGTGGGGGTCCACTGCCCTTGCTGAGCCTTCACTGCATGCTCCAAGGGCCAGCAGAGACGGTCTCAGCCCCAGTTTCCGCCCTTCAGAGTCGTCAGCTACACAAAAATTCACTCAAAAATGGATTAAAGACATGAACAGAATACCAGAAACTGTGAAATACATAGGCAGCAAGCTCTTTGACATTGGTCTTAACAATATTTTTGTGGAGTTGACTCCAACAGCAGTGAAACAAAAGCAAATATAAACAAATGGACTACATCACACTAAAAGGCTTCCACACAGCAAAGGAAACCATCAACAAAACAAAAAGGCAGCCCACCAAATGAGAAAATATATTTGCAAATTATATGTCTAATCAGGGGTTAATATCCAAAATATATAAAGAACTTATGCAACTCAATAACAACAAAAAAACTACTGATTTAAAAAATGGGCAGAGAAGCTGAACAGACACTTTTCTAAAGCAGACATACAAACGGGCAGCAGGCACGTGAAAAGATGCCCAACATCACTGATCATCAGGGAAAAGCAAATCAAAGCCACAGAGTTATCACTTCATACCTCTTAGACTGCCTATTAAAAAACATGAAATAACAAGTGCTGAAGAGGATGTGGAGAAAAGGGAAACTCTGTGCCCTTTTGGTCGAAATGTAAATTGGTACAGTCATTATGGAAAATAGTATAGAGGTTCCACAAAAAAACTAAGAATCCAGTTATCATATGATCCAGAAATTTCAGTTCTGGGCATTTATGTGAAGAAAAATTAACACTTGAAACAATACATGTACTCTTATGTTCATTGCAGCATTATTGACAAAAGGCAAGATACAAAACAACGTAGGGAGCCATTGACGGATGAATGGCCGATGATGACGTGGTGTACATAAATGATGCAGGACTACTCAGACATGAAAAAAGATAAAATCTTCCCATTTGGGACAACCTGGATGGACCTGGAGGGTACTGCACTAAGTGAAATAAGTCAGATGGAGAAAGACAAACACCAAATGATCTTACTCACATGTGGAATCTAAACTCCAAATAAAACAAAATCACAGATGTAGACAAGAGACTGGTGGTTATAGGAGGGAAGGGGAAGGGAGTGGAGAGATGGAGAGAAGGTGAAATGGGGAGAGGGGTCAATTGTTTGGTGATGAATAGAAACTGGACTTTTGGTGGTAGGCACAAGGTAGTATATATAGAAGTGAATGATAATGTTCACCTGAAATTTACATGATGCTATAAACCAATGTTACCACAATTTTTTTAAAAAAGCTGCATCAGCAGCATCAAAGTGCCCGCTTCAGACCATTACCCGAGCCCGAAGGCGCTGTACTCACGAAGCCGGCTGACTCGTCATCCACAGGGGGCGTTTTGGTTATTTTTGCCAACAGAAGTGCTGAGGGGCAGTTATTATGTAGGTCTTGGATTATTTAGAAATGGGAACTGAGGATTTAATCAATGCCTTTTGGGAGTAACAGTGACTTGCCTCTGAGCCTTGTCCTGACCCTTCTATGCACCCCTCCCCAGCCACCTTCCAGGTGAAGCTCATTATTTCCATTAGGCAAATGCAAATCTGAGAATGGAGATATAAAATTATTGACCCAAAATTACCCAACTAGGCGGTGATAGAAGCTGCAGTAACTTAACTGGCAGTGGCTTTGGATCATTTCTCACTCATTTGCTCAAACTTAATTGCTTGGTCTGCCCAGGGGAGAGGGGAGGACAGCCGGTCATTCTCATTCAATGGAATTATTCTTATTCAAAGATTTGTCTGGAAGACATAAAGCTTTCAAAATACAAGGTGTGTCTGGAAAAAGTCCAGCCATTGTCAATATACTAAGAACAGTTTGCACGACATCGATGTAACCTGACAGCCAAGGAGAGTGGACTGGAACGTGCACGTGTGAACAATGACGACTTCACTGCACTAGTCAGTGGGGGTGGTAGACACTGTTCAGTGAGTATGTGTGCTGTGTGGCCATTACATTCAAAATGACTGAACAAGTAGAGCAATGAATCTGTATCAAATTTTTGCATTAAGCTTGAACGTTCCTCTGCGGAAACTATTCAGATGATTCAGAATGCCGCAGCTATGGCCACTGGTGATTGGCAGCTTCATCATGACAATGCACCCACTCATGTATCAACATACATGGGTGATGTTTGGTGAAACATCAAATCACCCAGGTGACTCAGCCCCCCTACAGCCCAAATTTGGCGCCCTGTGACCCCTGGCTTTTCTCAAAACTAAAATCACCTTTGAAAAGGAAGAGATTTTAGACTATCGATGAGATTCAGGAAAATACAACAGAGTAGCTGATGGCAATTGGGAGAACTGTGTGAGGTCCCAAAGTGCCCACTTTGAAGGTGACTGAGGCATCATTGTCCTGTGTGCAATGTTTCTTGTATGTGATATCTTTTTCAATAAATGTCTCTATTTTTCATGGCTGGATACCTTTTGGACAGACCTTGAATGTGATCACATTAGGAGAACAGTAGCATGGTTCCTTGGTGGAAGTCCAGCTCACATAGGGGGTTCAAGTCTGCTTTCTAAAGGCCCCTGACCTTTGCTGCCATCCTCTGGTATTAGGGAGCCCACTGCCTCTGAGGTCACTCCTCCCTTCTGGCAGAGTGCACTGGACTTGCTCTCCCTGGGGCTCTCGGGCACTGTCCTACACGGAGGCAAACATGTTCTCCACAGAGCAGTGGCCTCGAACTTGCCTCTCATTTTCTGAGGCTAGTTGCCTCTTTCCTCCCAGGGAGATCATATGTGTTCACGAAATGGGGCTGTGGTTTCCACTCGGCCTCTGAAGCCAAACTCCACGGAGTTTCAAATATCTCCCAAGCCTCTGAGGAGGGAGGGTGCAAGCATGTCTAGGGAAAGGGCTGCATCTGGTCTGTGTTAACCAGTAGCTGCCACTGCCTCGAACCATGTCGGGGAGTGGGGTTGGATCAGGGGGCCGCAAGGGAGGACCCTGTAGGAGTGGGCTCAGCTCCCTGATAGCCTTCCTCCACCGGTCCCAGCCCTTCCCTTTGGACCAGAAGGTTGAGAAGGCCCTTCGAGGTATTCAGGCCAGATTTCTTAGGTGGAAGCTGGAGTGAGGTGGCACGGGCAATTCCACAGCAGGGCCATGAGGCACTCAGGGCTTCTAACACCAATCGTGAGTTCTTTCCACTGCTCCATGCCAAATGCTTACAGCCTGGCAAGTCCACAGCAGGGCCCTCTCCCGGGAGGGGGACACTGTGCACAGGCTCCTTGTCGGTCCCTCACGCTGCCTCAGGGCGGCATAGACAGGCAGCTGCTGGCGCCTGCCCTGGAGGAAGCAGAAACTGGCACTAGGGGTTCACATGACTTTGAGATGAGGCAGGGAAAACACCAACACCACAAGAAGAAATGATTCACAGAAGACATGGATTCCCAAGCCAAGAACAGAAAGAGGGTTTCTCAAAACACATGCTTTTTGACCTGTAAAAACTCCCTCCCACCCCAGGCCCATCTTTGCACATTGGGTTCAGCCCACACTGAGGGAGCTCCTGGCCAGAGCCTGGTCCTCCTCCCACGGGGCCTGTGTGTCATCCCGTGACCCAACAGTG